>SNQJ01S0175467.1:7877-18222 GCA_010110895.2 Picea sitchensis | reverse complement strand
CTTTGGAGTTCATCCATTTGTGCACCTTATCAATCATGATAAGACAATAATGAGTCATCTATACATTTTTCTAACAATGTATCATATACCAATGAAACCACATCGATCCATATTCATCATGTATCAATGACAACTCATTGATCTATATTCATCTATGCATTCTCATCAAGGACAATACATATTATATTACATCAATCATCAATCAATCAATCCTTTGACATCAATCAATCAAACCATTGGCATCAATGACAACATGATCCAACAATTTCTTGGTTCATGACTTTTTCGACCAAGAAAGGATTATTTTTTCACTCCGTAAAGCCACCCCCCATGTCAAAGACTAGTGGGAAACCTACTGTGAGAAACAGAGTGAGGGGGAACCCTCTCTGTTCTCGGACACACCCACTTGGAATTATTTCTGAGATTCCATCAAGGAACAATATTATCTTATGGGGAGCTATGAGGATAAATACATACAATGGACTACGCTATGGCAACACAGGGACCAAGATGTGCATGAGCTGACGAATTTGTTTCATACCCTACGCACAAACTTGGGTATCAAAGATTCAGAGAAAAATTTAGTGTTAAAGTATCGTAGTTATCTGCAAAGATAAATTCAGGAAGAAATGGAGTTCTTCGACATCTCCTCTCTTGGCGTGGCATACTGGTATGTTTCCAATATTGAGCAGAAGTTCAAACAGAAGAAGCGATACTTTGGGTCTGTGAATCAGAAGCAAGGGAAAGGTACCCCAAAACTGCAAAACAAAGGACCAAGCCAAGGTGGGGCATCCATGAACAACCTACCAGAGCCACAAGCAAAGAACAAAGCCACTGTTATTGGATAAATTGGTAAATGCAGACATGAACTAATCTCCCTAGATCCACCTGGATCTAGAACAAAACAAGACAATACATGGCGCTTTCCCTAAGATTTAATCATCGAATTTATTGCCAAAGAAGATATGTGTGACATACCTTTGAATATCACTTCCTTATATCTTTTTTGTCCCTACTTCGCTCTGGTTCTCTTATGAAATCATATCTGCAATGACACAAACCAACCAAAGTGTAAGCAACAATAGTATATTCAATGAAAACTTAAACATGTGATCAAGGAGTCATGTAATAAAATGAGAATGATTTCATGGAAAAGAAACATGCCACAATATTATATTAAGTAAAATTGACACTGGGAAGGCCGACATAGTAGGAATTGAAAACTGCAGATGGTCGACTCGATAAAGGGCTTGTTTGGACTTCTCTTGAACATATGAACGACATGACAATGGTCTTGGCAGCATTGACTAAAGGACAACCCAAAATATGAACTTACAGAAGGTCATACGAGAGACAAATGGATTCCCCAACCTAGATATAATGATAAAGGGGGTGTCATGTTCAAGAGTGACTGTTACTGTCACTAACACAAATACAGAGACACGTTTCTTTCTGTTATGTTCCAAGAGGTGAATTCATAAATATACACTTAACAAAGTAGGACTTCGGGTAACATAGACATTACTTAACTGTAGTACTACTAGCTATGAATCAAGTCATACAAAAAGGTGACGGATTTCAAGTGAAATAGCATCGGTCAACAATTCGATGACTACACTATATTTCGTGATATTGTTAGTTTCACGACCGAGACAAACACCATGTAGACTGATTAATTCGTTCGTAGCTTTCCAAGAAGCAGATGATAATTTCTGAGTACTACGACTAGCGCCATCAGTGAAGCCAATGTAGTGTAACGAAGACACTGACATCTGGAAACCAAGCTCAACGCAAGGTAAGCAGTTGGGGGTCGAAACCAAATAACAAAAAAGCACACAAAAGTAGCACACAAGAGTATGATACAGTAAAAATACAAGCACTCATGCAAAGATAACCTAAGCATAGTACATCTTCCAGTAAATCCCATTTCTGGGTTCACTCAAAGGAATGCCATCATAATCCACTAACTCATAGGCTCCCTTATCCAACACTCGTTTGACAATATAAGGGCCTCGTCACATAGCCTCAAATTTTTCATCCCCTAGTAAATCACGATCTTGTTCGTAGAGGAGAACTAGATCACCTTCAGAGAAAACACGTGGCTTGACATGCTTGTCGTATTGGGATTTGACGTGTTTTTTCTGAGTTTCAATAACCAGAGTGGCATCACGACGGGTTTCATCTAATTGCATCAGGTACAATAGACATTCTTCTTCAGTAGAGGTGTTTGGGAGAAGTTCAACAACTAGCTTAAAATATGGTATCTCACATTCAATTGGCAGGACAACTTCGATACCATACACTAATTGAAAAAGTGTAAATCCCGTGGCAGACTTCACGAATGTCCGATAGGCCCATAATGCTGAAAACAACATTGTGTGCCAACTTTTCTTGTGAATTCCTATTATCCTTCGAAGCATAGTGATAAGAAATTTGTTTATCACTTCAACCTGGCCATCGGCCTGTGGATAGTAGGGGGTTGAGTTTTCATGCTGAAGACCCAACTTTTTGGTAAGCTCGGACATCATGAAATTTCGAAAAATGGCTACCATGATTAGTAACGATAGCTTGCAGGATTCCAAATCGAGTGTGATATGATTGAATGTGAACAGGGCTGCAGTTTTTCCAGTATTATTGAATGTAGGCATCGCCTTGGCCCATTTCATGAAATAATCCACGACTACAATGATGTGTCCATGCCCCTCGACCGAGTGAGGGTTACATGTCATGAAGTCAATGCCATATTTTGCGAAGAGACCAACGGAAACTACAGGGTGTAAAGGAGTGGTATGAGATCTTATATTGTTATTGTACGTTTGACAAGCATGGCACTTCTGGACAACAGTTATACAGTCTTTAAACAAAGAAGGCCAGAAGTACCATGCTCGTAAGATATTTTGGGCAGTTGCATACCCAGACATATGACCACCACAAGCTCTGGAGTGGCAGTCATTCAAAGCTTTCTCAGCCTCATCGTAGGTGAGACAGCGTCGGAAAATAGAGTCAACACCATGACGATAAAGAGTGTCACCGATAATTATGTATTGATGGGCTTGATACCATATACGATGATGGTCTGTACGAGAAAGGTCAGGCCATAAAGTTTGAGTCTGGAGATAAATGATAATATCTTTGTACCAAATGTCATCATAACTGATCAGAAAAAGGGATTCATCAAGTAAGGAATCCTCTACCACTTTTTTTTCTCAATGGAGGGAAGGTCAGATATCAGTTCGGAAAAAACCAACGATTTCTTAGACTTAGTGCGTTCAAACTCTAAGTCAAACTCCTAGAGAATCAATATCTATTTGGAGTAATTTCCCCCTAGCAATTGGTGCATAAGGATATGTTGCATAGGGTTGCAATCAGAAATAAGAGTGGTCTTGTGTAATAGGATATAGTGACGAAAACATTGGATAGCTTGAACAGCTGCCAAGGCCAGTTTCTCCACATGTAGATATTTGGCTTCGGTAGTCATGAGACTTCAACTCAAATAATAAATTACATGTTCATTGTGCGAATCATATTCTTGGACTAAAACCATGGCAATGGTAGAGTCTGAAGCAACTCGGTAAAGGAAATAGTTGCAACTATAATATGGTGGGAAAATCAGTGGTGTACGGGTTAATGAAAGTTTCAAAGCTTTGAAGGCTTTGTTGGCAGTCTCATCCCATACGAATTCGTAACCCTTCTTCAACAGTCGAGTAAATCCTAGCGTTAACTCAGCGTAATTGGGAATGAATCGATGCAAAAAGTTTTCCTTCCCTTGCAAACTTTGGAGCTGGCGTAATGTGGAAGGAGGAGGTAGATTAAGGATAGCCTCAAACTTCAAAGGGCCCACCCTATTTCCATGAAGTGAAACAATAAAACCCAGAAGTTAGCCGGACTCCACACAAAAAACACATTTGTGTGGGTTTAAACGTATATGATAGTAACGACAATGAAGGAAAATGGCTCAGAGATGAGCCAGGTAATCTTAGCGACACATGGAATGTGTCGGTAGATCATCAAGATATGATTGTATGATGTGCTTGATATAATGAAAAGCATAAGACATGGCGCGTTGAAAATTTGCACCAACGTTCTTCAAACCGAAAGGTAGTTTTCGGTAGGCAAAGGTACCCCAAGGACAAATGAAATTAGTTTTGTTTTAATACGTGGGAAAAATATTAATCTGATTATAGCCAGAGAAACCATCCATTAAAGAGAATATTTCACTCCTGGCGCAATCGTTGACGATCTGGTCGATGAAGGGGGTCGAAAATTTTTCCTTAGGACAAGATTTATTGTTATCCCTATAATCGATGCATACGTGGATCGTGCCTTTTTTTTATTTACCGGAACTCGATTGGATACCCAATCGGTTAAAGCCACAGGATAGATAAAGCCATCCTTAAGAATTTTTTCAACTTCGAGTTTGATAGCGGTGACTTTACGAGGGTTGACTGGGTGAAGTCTATGCCGAATGGGTTTAGCATCTGGGTAGGTCTTAATTTCATGCACAATGATATCAGGGTCAATACCTGACATATCTTCGTAGCTCCAAGTGAAAACATCATAGAATTCTTGAAAAATAGATTTATAAGTGACAAATTCATCATCAAAACAAGTGGCTTTGATGTGAACATTTGCAATGACTCTAGGTTCCCTTCATAAAGCACATCGCATGTTGACTCGGGAATAGAGGAAATGACAACAATGGTCGACAAAGTCGAATTCCATTGGTAACTCTCTATGGTGTGTTGTTTGAGGAAGAGAATGGAATGATGATGTCCATCATCCCATGGGGTGTCTTCCATGGACATAACTGACATGATCAACTCATATGTAGGAAAGATGATGTGAAACGGGTCAGGAGATGAATCACAAAGAGAGGGAGTGGAAGGGGTTGTCGATTGAATGACTTGATAAGCGGATTCAACTCAACTTAAGGGAATTTGTTCACCATAGCGAAGATAATCATCGGGGTCAGGTAATATCCATGGGTCATGAGACACAGGGGTTTCCTGAATAGAGGTGGAAATCATGTTGATTGAGGCGACAAAAGGGGGAGGAATATCAGGTGGTGGGATTGGGAATGTACCCATCAAAGTTTAATCTTTTAGAAGATCCACACCGACATTCTCATACCCAGGAGGTGTCTTTGAGATAAATGGCACATTGCTAGTACGGGAATCAGAGTTAAAATAGGCTAGTTGGTCAACAGTAACTACTTTTCATTGGTGTGGGAAATGTAACACATGGAAAAGTGTGGACACAAATGCACACATGGAATCAATCCATCTACGGCCAAGTAAGAAGTTATAGTCAAGAGGCGCATCAAAGACCTCGACCTCGACATTGATCGATTTGCCTTCCAACGTAATAGACAATGAGGGAAGAACACTGTAGGGTTTAAAACCAGAGCCATTGAAGGCCTTAAGTGTATTGTGTGATTCGGTGAGGAGAGGAGAGCCAATGGATTTCCAATAGGTAATAGACATAATGCATGTCGAGGCATCCTCGTCAATAATGGTTCTATAGATATTCTTGTTCTCTATGACAACTTGGATCTGAAATGCTAACAGAGGAGGTAGCCTTGGAATGTGATCTTCCAGGTCAAATATTATTAAGTTCATATCTGTGGGGTCTGTTAGCGCTCTGTAAATTTTCTAGAGGTTGTTAGAAAGAATAAATCTACGAGAGGTAACTTTATCCAACCACTTTTGAATCTGGGATCTAGCCCTGCCAACTTCAGAGAGGGATCTCTCTATATGATTTAGATATGTTTCAAATTTTTTAAATATTAGGCTAGGTAAATAAATAAGTTGGTTTTGTTGTCGTAGTGTTTGTCGAGTTGGCTAAGATAGTTTACACATCCATTGGGCTATGGGGTCTGTGTCGTAAAAATGAAATCCAAACAAGAAAAACAAAGAAACCTTTCACAGGGTGAGATAATATAATCACTGGATTCTTTAGTAGCATAAATGAAGAATAGCAGAAAAGATGAGAAAGACAATTACAACAAAGAAGCAGTTAAGAATTTCTTTATTGTAAAATGAGAAGATAAAACACTAAAATCTTTTAAGTCAGAAATAGGGTATACGAGATAAATCCGACAACGTTCGTTACTTCCAAAGATTAGATTTAGAAAATAGTGTGATAACAAAGCGAGAATAACATTTAACTTAGAGAGAAAAACATCACCAGTGAATACACGCAAGAATCCTGTAAAAATGCCTCTTTGTATTAATGGTAGATCTCTTCAAAAATATTACAGTCTGATAGCTTGCAGGGCGTGAAGATCAACAACCCTCAATACTTCGAAAGATGAAGTATTTATAACCCAAAATTACAAACAATCCTGTCATCAAAGATCAGGACATGGTAAATCTATTTTTAGCCTAACTAACTAAACAAATTACAGAAATCTAGGAACTGCTTGATGATGTGTTGCAATTGCATGCTATTTTCTGGGTGGACCATTGTTGAGGCCTCTGCACGACCTCATCTAACTAGACAAATGACTGGGTTGGGATAGCTCATCTACTACTCAATCATATCACAGATTTCTTCCCATGGAATATGACTAGGAATGTTGACTTTGAGTAGCCTTTGATAAACTTCATCTATTTCTGTGTACTTGGCGAAGGTAGGTTTGGTGATGAAGATGTATCGAATCTCGTGTTGAATATTGATGTCCAATTGAAGTGCATCTAGAAATGCCTTGCCAGTGATGCTGCCTTGAATTCCTGAAAACTTTGAACTGTCCTTAGCCACATCGGTCAGTCTCTTTTTGTAGTCTGGGAGTGTCATCAATTTGTCATTAATTACCTTCAGACCAGGAATACCTTTCTTCTGTAGAGCCTCAATCTTACTGAAAAACCTTTGTACCCCTAGGTCCATGACCTAAACCTTTTCTTCCAGTTGAAGCATCAATCCTCTCTTGGTCAAAACTCTCTTGACCTCAAGGATGGTCTATGTTCTATCTTCAATTTTCATCTCTTCTAGCTCCTCCCTGGTCTTAGAATTTAGGAACTTGATGATTTCATTAGCCTGTGTGGGCATCTCTCCCAATTTCAATCTAATCTTCTCAATGGCCTGTTTGCTTCTCTGCACCAATTCATTTTGCTCAAACATGATCTGTATCATTGGCCATATCTCGTTCATAGACTTGGTGATGTCTGTCCAGACACTTTCTTTAACTTCGACCAGAGTTTTACCTGCCACTGTTTGCTTCCGGAGCTATTGTAACTCTTGTTTGAGCTAGTCTGACACCTGCTTTTCCTTGGAGAGGCTAATATGATAGGAATATTTGAGTTCCAGAAGGTTCTCAATCTCCTTTTTGAGCCTGCTAATCTCTGTTTCCTACAGGTTCATCTCTTCCATAGAATTGGCCAATTTGGCTGTCTTTTCCAGAGATGTCAATGGATTCATTGATGGGACTTCTGTTACTGATGCTGTGCTCACTCCTGAAAGTGGAACTGCACTCAATGGAATGACTTCCATTGGCTTCAGTTGTTCTTTCTCTTTTACTAGCTTCTCCATCTCAGCTTCCATTTCCTTTAGTTGTGCATTCTACTCCATGATTAGTTTGAGCATTTCATCTTTTTCTCCTTCTGTCTCTGCTATTTCCTTCACCTGCGAATCCTCTATTGGTGGGAGTTTCAATTTTTTACTTAAGGAGGCTATGTCAGCATTTTTCTTTTTAATCATCTCCTCGACTGCTTTCATGTTTGAGGGATCGTACCTGATCTTAAGGACCAATTCCTCCAAATTCTTGATCCTGTTGTCCTTGGCAAGGGATGATATCTTCTCCAACTTCAACTGTGTTTGGACGTTGTTCAAGGACACTTGAAACTTGGACACAGTAGTGGAAGCATGTGCCAGCGTATAGAAAACCATTTCTCCTGTTTGCTTGTGCAGATCCATCTGATCGGCTGGATGCACATCCTTAGTCTGGAATTCAAAAGTGGCCCTTTTGTAATCAGTGATTACCTTTGGATCCGAAACTTGTGCTTGGAGGAATGCCATATGCATTCTTCCCTTCTCAGTGTCAAATGCTGATAGCAACCTATGTTGTGTAGTTGACGTCTGCTTCGAGAACTGGGCGCAAGTGTTGCTGGTCAGAGTCTGATTATTTTTCTTGATCAGATCGTATTTCTCAAAGATGCTCAGCTTCGGTCCTATCTTTCCTGGATGGGTGGTTGATGGAGTATCTGTAGATTTCTTCGGCAAAACTGAGGTTACGATATGTTGGAGGCTTTCATTGGGGGGCGTCCTATCAACCTTGATCACTGTAGTAGATGGAACTTCCTTTTCCCCAGTCGGGTCGGGAGCTGAACTAGTTTTAAGCCTCTTGGTATGCAGTTGGAATTCTTCTGACGATACTTCAGTGACAAGCGGTGACAAATATTGCCTAGGCCTTTTCTCTTTCAGAACCTGTGGTGTGGTTGTTTGTGATATAGTGGCCGGGGGATCCTGTTGTTCTGCTTCGACCAAAGTGTTTGGTTCCCATCCTGTCTGGTTTGCGAATTTCTCAACTTCGGGCCTAGATTCATGGACATACAGGATATTCTTATTTTTCATCCTCATCTCGGAGATAATCCCACATGGATCGTAGTGCCATGTGAAACTCATGACGAACTTCATTTCCTTTAGCAGCCTATCTGCTTCCTCTCCAGTGCCTCGATTGTTGTAGATGAAAGAGCCAATCTTCCCTTTGATTCTGAGCTGTTGCTTTTTCTTTAGAGACACAAAGTGAATATCATCAGATTTTATCATCTGCCTTATGTACTTCAGAGCAAAAATTATGACAGGCAGGTATTTAGGCAGCTTATACAGGGCCAACTCACATCCATATACTCTGATCTCAGTGTGATTTTGGTATAAATACCAATCACCAGTCTTGGTGTGATCCGAGAGATGCAGGATCCTCTGAACTTCATCATTAATCCTAGGTTCGGGCCTGCCGCTAAACATACTTACCACTAGGTGATAGAATTGCTCGATGAACTGCTTGAAACTGAATTCTGTGGAGTTATGCTTGAGCAAGGAGGTCCATGCGGTTACTACCTGGGGTCTACCATCTCCGTTCATCTTCTGCATGGAAAAAGAAAATTTGTCCACTTGGAAGAAAATGAACAAGTATGCTAGTATTGAAGAATACTGAAACATGCATTCCGTGACGAAATTGACAAACTGTTCATGAATATTGTTCACTAGGAACGTGTTGAAGTCAAACTGGGTAGTGGGCTTCTCATTGGTGGAGAAAATGGACAAAAATCCTAGAATGGGTTCATCTACCCACTGATCCGAATAATAACCTAACAAGGTGCATAGGGACGAGATAATCTGGTTTCCTTTGGTCGAAAACATGGAAGAAGGATAAGGGGGATTTGTAGTAGGGAGTTGAGCAGATTATGGGAGGAAAAGCTCAAATATTTGAGATCTTTGAGGGAAAGTCATATTTTGGTATAATTCTGTGAGAATTTCAAGGTTAAAAGGTGATGCAGAGTCAACTCGGGATATTTACATCATTTGGTCGATGGTTTCAGGCGTGATGAGGAAAAGAACTTCTCCAGACGAGGAAACGATGGCTCTTTTCCCGAGAATGTAGTGGGCTTGGCACTTGAGGGAAAACTCTGGAAAAGGGTGAATCTGAGGAAAGATATATAGGGGTAGGTTGGACTCCCAGATTCCAATTTCATCACTCTGGTCCAGGAAAACTTCTTTGAGCCATGACTGAAGGTCTGCGAAATCGAAATCACACTTTGTATCTATGATTAAGTGATCTTTGTCGGCCAGTGGAATCCTGTCGAGGTTGACAGGAGGTGGGAGAAATGGATTCTCCTCTCCTTCTGCTCGTTTTGACTTTGGCGCCATTACTGTAACAGTACCTACAAAAAAAAACGTTAGCGGGGATGACTGTAGATGGGGGCGACTGACTGAAATGGAGAAAAATAGTGTAAAATTCTCTGGTGCGATGAGTGGGTAAATGGTGAAAGAAAGAAGAATGAGGGTAGTTTTGAGTAAATGGGTGTCCGTTGGGCGCGGGGGACAGGTCAACTGGTTAATGAATAGGTTATCTAATAATAAATGGCCAATGGATCACTTAGAGTGTGAGATGGCAGGTGACAGTGACTGAGGAATACAGATGGGTGAAGTGGCAGTTACCGATTGGGGTAAAAATCATGGTGAGGGGGCTTGCCATGAGTGAATGGGGGGGAAGGACTAATAGAAATTATGGGATGTGACGCTTTTGGAAAGGTGGATGATGACGTCAAGAGGTGATGAAGGTATGTCAGATAGTAGGAGGCGGTGGGACTCGGGACTAGTAGATTCATGCCACGTATAGATAGGGGCC
>SNQJ01S0175466.1:9850-20099 GCA_010110895.2 Picea sitchensis | reverse complement strand
TACACTACAAATTGGTATCAGAGCAATTGGTACACTACAAATTGGTATCAGAGCAATTGGTACACTACAAATTGGTATCAGAGAAATTGGTACACTACACAATCCGAGGCAACGAATCCATCAGGGGTGGAGAAACCAGTTAAGGGCGATGAGTCTTGGGGGTCGGGGACAGTGTATAGGAGGGAATCTTGTGGAATTTGAACCGACACTGCTGGTATTTCTTCTTCCATAATGGCCATTGGAGGTTCTTCTCCCAACCTGTCATGGTGGACCAGAGAAGTTGAGGGAAACTGGGAAAAGCGACGTAGCCTTCTCTTCCTGGATACAAAATTGTAATAAGAGGGCCCTCTCTTGGGCTTGTCGCATTCCCCTGGCATGACTGTGCATGAAATCAAGACACTCAACATGCACAAAGCTTGTGGGAAGGGAAGGAGAATGGTTGGAGAGGAAAAAACTGTGCCAAAACTTGAGAGTTGATCCAAATCCAAATGACAAGAGCCATAGCTTACCTATTGTAAATGGTGAGACACTGGAGGAGATGAAGGGACCTGGCTCATGCATCCAATACCCATCTCAATTTGTCAACTCTGTTGTGCAGAGGAAGCCATTAAACCAGAGTCGAAATGTCATCGCAACTGTGTGTATGATCCTTGAATGTCTCTCATCCTACGAGATATGGAGGGGAGGGTGGAGACATGTGCATTTAAATCCTTAGTGCGCATGGTGTCCACTTAGCACCCCATCCGGGGTGATGCCATAGTTTTTAAATATAGTGTAAAATTGTATTTTTAACACACTTTATTTTCACTTCAATACATAACAAATAATTGTAGCTAAATAACACTATTTTTAAATATTTAGCAAATATATATATACATTTCAAATCAATTTATAACAAAAAACCTATACATTTTGGAAGCTTTCCACTATAAATAAAGTGTCAAATAAAGCATTGTTATGGACAAAATTGAACAAAAAAATGGAAAAATTTAATAAAAATTAACATTTGTTTTTAATATTTTAATAGATTTACAGTAAAAAACTGACAATATTAATGTCATTTTCTCTAGCATATTAAATCACATAAAAATAAAATAATAAAAAATGTTTATCATAAAACAACAATAGATGCATATTTATTCTTATTTTAAAATATGAAAGTCAAAACATTACAATTATAACTCATAAAACATTTGCAAAATCGAGCATTGTTTTCAAGGGCATCCTAAAACTAAACGACAATGTCATATATCCCAAATTCATCATTCTCAACAGACACATCATCATTTTCTTGGACATCATTTTGTGCTTCCATTGGCTCGTTTGCTCACGTTGCTCTTCTAATAAGTTATTGATATCCACAAGTTCTCCAAAGTGATCTTTTCCAAGAAGACCCCCTAATAGTACTTGAGGTTCCTTTGATATTTTTTCCACCTTTGATTCATTAAAATATCCTTTCCTCAATACAACTTATTTCATTTCATCTGAAAGAGATTGAATAGCATTAATTCTTTGTTGAATAAAACCACATTGCAGTGTGTCACTTTCAATGGCTATGCAATTCCTTCCTTTTTGTAATCAACATGCTAATGTTGTACCTAATCACCAAATACAAAATAAATAATTAAAGTAAATAATGTAAAACAACATAAATTAAAAATAATAAAGAGTGAAGTATGATTTCATAAATACTACCTGAACCTGAGAACAAATCCAAAACCCAATCTCCTTCATTTGAAAATTTATCTATAAGATAATTAATTAGTGTTTGTGACTTTTGATAAATCTTAACGATCTCTCCTTTGAAATCCTTTTCCTCGTATGTTATCTTTCTAGCCACAACATTGTAAACCAATAAACTACCAGGCTTCTTTCCATCCTTTACATTATAAAAAATAGAATCATAAGTATCATCTTTTGTCCAGCTTGCAATATGTATACTCTCAATATCACATGTAAATGGTTCACTACAGGGGCTATGAATATTAGGTTTTTTCCTGTAACATAAATAAGTACAAATTCAATTAACTTGTGAATTAATAAAATAGATTTCTAATCTTAATCAAATTTCAATATCTTACCAATAAAGTTGCATCCTTGTCTTTTATTTTCCCTTGAAATTTGATTGTACTAATCCTTCTTGTGTGTCTGAATGAAAAAACATAAGTATCCATAATGGTGATGTTGTTACTTCCAAAAATCCCATAACCACTTTAGTGAAAGCTTGGTAAGTATAAGGGTCAATATCATATTCAATGTTTTGGATATTATAACGATGAGGGATATCTGAAATAACTAGGGAGTATTCCTTTTTAGGAACAAGATTTGCAATATTTTCACAATCCCCTAATATCAATTTATATTGAACAGTGTTGATCCCATTCCAAATGTAGTGATCAAGGGTTTCATCAATCTCAACGTTTTAAAGACGTCGTCTTCTTTATCTCTCAAACTTAGCTTTTTAAATATAACTTTTGAAGGTTTCAGGTACTCCAACTATATTCTTCTTTGACATATTCAATGAAACAAACTATTCCTTCTGAAATTCAAAGTTCTATATCCTATCAAATG
Source organism: Picea sitchensis (assembly GCA_010110895.2). Taxonomy (NCBI): domain Eukaryota; kingdom Viridiplantae; phylum Streptophyta; class Pinopsida; order Pinales; family Pinaceae; genus Picea; species Picea sitchensis. The sequence goes on along the minus strand of SNQJ01S0175466.1, from coordinate 17,528 downwards.
CTCCTATTCGGATTTCCCCTATATCGAAATATCTAATGGGATTTAATCTTTTTGATGAGCTTTTCTTGAGAGTCTTCTTCCAATAGGCCTTTCGTAAGATCTATCAATGATAATTCCCAACTTATTTCCTTCTGAAGACGTAATGTAAAAAGGGTATATTTTATTAATTCAATGGTTTCTCATTTTTTATTAATCCAAAGTATAACTTTATCTAATTCAATGCATTTTCAATTCATTTTGATGCTTTTCCTTTGGTTTAACATGTCATAGCATGTTTCACGATATTGGAACCTGAATATTCATTCAAAGATACTTATTTGGGTTTCCTATTGAAAAGTTTCTTGTGTTACCTTCCGAATCAATCTTTCTGAAGAACCCCTTTTGATAGACTATAAAATAAGCCTTCATTAACAATTAATTAGGCCTTTCAAGTCCTCTTGAAAGTTACATTTTAAAGCTTATAATATATCACATTGAATGTTAATCATGTAAGTTTTAATTAACACAAATACATAGAAACGTGAAGACTCTTCCCTTTATTAAACTCACGTCGACACGATTCTCGATACCAAATCGTGAATATTCCTTTGAGGAATCTCTGTTGGATGGTATGGTTGGCTCAAAAATCGAATTATTTCCAATGAGGATCTTTCGAAATGGGTCTTCCAACTACCTGGTCCTGAAAGCACCTTTCCAATAGAACTCCTCCGATAGCACCCTTCTGAAAAACGTCTTTATAAATATCTCTTCCAAATCAAGTCTTCTGATAGCATCTCTCTAAAACCTCTCATCTAGCAGCACTCTCCTAAAATCTTCCACCCAACAACATTAATGGAACTATACGTTTTCCACTTGCTACAGGACAAAACCCATTCACATTAATTGTAGAGGTAATAGGAAACAATAAGACACTTAAAAACTTAATTTGAAACCCTTAATACTCATTGTTCAAAGATTCAAGTGAAAAAGAGATCTGTAGAACAAATTTTCTAGCTAAATGAGATTTCCAGTGATAAAGTGTAAAGATTTTAGGTATGTGTATAATTAATTCATAAGCCTTTTATTTTGATTATTGTTCTAAAAAGCTCATTGTTACTCTATATTGTGCAAAAACTCGAAAAAACATGATGTTGCAAGCTCAGGCACGAAGGGGGGAAATTCCCATAGCAAATGAGCCTGCAGTGACAAAAAGTCCCAATGACCTTTTGATATCATATACAACTTAGTTCAATGGGATGGAGGAATTTCTGACATGGAGTGACATATACAAGATATTCAATACTAAATATTTCCCTATGGAAGTGAAGACCTGGAAGTGTATCTGAACATTAAAAAGAGTGGGATATATGTCTTTGTTGCATGGCCTATGCTCTTTCCCTATAATGATGCTACAAGGTGGTTATTTTCCCATTTATAGGCAAACATTGTTGATGCATGGTAGCATCGAACACGTATTCTCGCACAGGTCTATGTGTCTAGATGTGTGGAAATCATCCAAATCCTTCTATCCTTGACTTTACTTTAATTAAAATAATTATTAATGTAAAGTGGTTTTATTAATTAGTTGAGTTATATTTAAAGAAACGATTTAATTAGCATTAGTGAATTAAATCTTAGCCATTGATCTAAACTGAGGTTAGAAGTAACCTCATCAACCAATCACTTTGGAGATTAGGGTTACGTAACTCAATCTTATAAAAGCAAGATTAGGGTGAAGGAGGAAGACACTTGACAAATTGACCGAGAGAGATTTATTTGACACAGAGAGAATTGGATAATGAAGGACTGTGATTCAAGGACATATTGGATAGGTGGAGAAGGACTTCCATCTAGAGATCTAGACTAAAGGAAGAAAGAGAATATTCGTACAACAAAAGGATCATCTGTCTTGGACAATGCATGTATTATGGAACATGTCATGTAGTTAGTGTGAGTTTCAACATAACGGTTGTGCAAATAGCATTGGATAGCGTGGGCATCGACGTAACAGTCACGCAGATAGTGCAAGATGACACAGGTATCAACGTAATAGTTGTATTGTTTCCGTACAAGATCGTATAGCAGGTTTGGCAGTAGATCATCTAGTCATATTTTTGATGTACTTTGTCTCTTTTATATTTGGACCATTTTCCTATTAAGGGATCCCTTGTAAGATTTGAATTTATTTGAATTACAATTTTAGTTGATGGGAAAAATATATTTGTGTATTATGCATGAGTTTTTGGTTTCTAGTATTTCTTCTTCTATCTTTATTTGAGTTGAATATTCTAGTAGTGTATTTTTGTTTTGTGAGCTACTAATTTGATTTGCAGTAAAGAAATAATTAGATAACAAGATACCTAGGTGCTAAAGTAAGGATTTCAACATGGTATCAAAGAACATGCTTTGAGAGGAAGCCAGATCTCATATCCATAGTAGTTTATAGTAGATCTATCATATCTGCAAGAGATCTTAAAAGATCCATAACCAGTGAGCAAAAATCGAAGGACATATTTCAGGGAAACAATCGTACTACAGTTGGATCGGCCACCAAGGATAGAACAAGTATACTTATACACTTCGCGTAGATAGCATGGGTATTCAGTTACAGTTCGTGTGGTAACATCACATTTATCAGGATATAGGTTGTGCAAAACAACGCGAGTATTATCATACAATTTGCATGGAACAACACGAGTATCAACATATAGGTCACGTGGTTAGTGAAGATAGTGCAGACAAAGGTCGTATAGGTCAGTACATGGGTAGTTTCAATAGAAATTTATTTCCAGGGAAGTTTATTATGTCTAAGGGATGGCATCAGTATTGCTGAGAGTTAAAGACAAATTGGATGGAGCATCTGAGTTTCTATCTTGGAAAGCAAGAGTGACTTTGGCATTAAAGGAGTGTGACCTTTGGGAATTAGTGGACAAAGTAGTTTATCCACTGAAAGATACTACATATTTGGAAGTTCACCAAAATAAGGAGATCAAATCCAAGCGAGTACTCTTGGATTCAGGGAAGCATCATCTAATTCCTCGCCTATCCGAGAATAAGACGGCTAAAGAGATGTTTGATGTTTTGGTAGGTTTGTTCCATAGAACTAACATGAATAGGGAGATAGTCTTAAGAAACAAACTTAGATTGATGTAGATGTACATATATGATAATGTTACCAGTTATTTCATGAGGATAACATAGGTTCTTGATCAACTTGGAACCATAGGATAGAAAATGAAGGACGCAAATCTCATGAATGTGGTGTTGAATGGTCTTCCTGAGTATTGGGAACCATTTGTCAAGGGAGTCTACACTCATAAAAATATCCCATATTGGTAGAGGCTTTGGGATGATTGGGTATAGGAAAAGACTTAGGAGGAGTCTAAGGGAATCAAGCAAGGAAGTAGTGATGAGAAATTGGTTGTTGTTAGTAAGAAAAATAAGGGAAAAGGAAAGATTTCTAGCAAGAGGGGTAACAATGATGGAGGATCATCACAGCGAAGGAAATAGAAGGACTTGAGTAAAATCAAGTGCTTCTCATGTCATAGGAATGGACATTATGCATCTCGTTGTCTGGAGAATGGTAAAGGAAAGACACAGACACCAACATCAATAGAGATGCAACTTGATGAGTTTGTAGTGAAATTTGAGAAGGATTACTCGTTTATTTATTTCCTTTCTACCAGCATAGCTACCAGGAGTGAGTGGTACTTGAACAATGGTGCATGTCGTCGTATGATAGAATCATAGGAGATATTTATCATTTTGACAAAGAGGGACTCAGATGTTCATTTTCAACTTAGTGATGATTCCAAGTATACAATGAAGGGAGAGGGAACAATTACGTTCTAGGTTGAGTCAAGAAGTTTGTTTGATACCCAAGATGTGATTTATGTACTAAGTTTGAAGAAGAATTTTCTCTTAGTATCAGCTATGAGCGACAAGGTTTTTGTCATTAATTTTCATAGAGGTAAAGTAATCATACATACAGAGAAATCTATCTCAGACACAACAATGATTGTTGGGGTTAGAGAGGGAATTTACACAGGTTGCAGGGTAAGACTATTCAGGATTTGGTACATGACAATGACAATTTATGTGCGTTGTGGCACAAGAGTTTCAGACACCTACAATATAGGGAATTTTTTATTCTTAGAGGGGGTTTTATAGGTCTTCCAGAGTTCAGTATTAAGCAACAGGGAGTGTGCAAAGGGTGTGAACTTGATAAAAAATCCAAGGATGCTTTTCCTAGCAGTAAGAGTAGATCCAAGGGGATATTGGATCTTATCCATTTATATGTGAGTGGGCCAATGTCAATAGAATTAGTACATGTATTTTTTTACTATGTGGCATTTATTGATGAATTTTCCAAGAAAACCTAGATCTTTATGAATACCAAGGGTGAGATCTTTAGTCGGTTTCAGAATTTTAGAGCTCAGGTGGAGAATCATACAGGGAAGAATATCAAGGTCTTGAGGTCGGATGATGAGGGAGAGTACACCTCCAATGAATTCAACGATTTTATTAAAGGATGCAAGGATCAATAAAGAGCTAATAGACTCATAAAACTCTCAACAAAATGGGGTTGAAGAGAGAAATAATCGGTCCATCATCAATTTAAAAAGGGATATGATACATGACCAAGAGTTTCCTTTGTTTCTTTGGGAAGAAGTGTGTAATACGACAATGTATGTGCATAATAGGATTCCTCACAGGATATTGAGCAAAGGGAATCTAGAGGAGGAATTCTCAGGATTGAAGCCGAAGATAGGACATTTGAGGATCTTTGGTATCTAATTTAAATCCATGTTCCTATGGAGAAGAGGATGAAGCTAGAACCTTTAGGACAAAGGGAATATTTGTGGGGTATAGTGAGACCTCAAAGGCTTACAAGATCTTCATTCTAGTACAATGGAAGACAATTGTTCGAAGATATGTTAAGTTTGAGGAGAACTTGGCATATAGGAGATCTTAGGAGTCATTAGTAGTGACAGAAGATGAGGATCAAAAAGCTTTGAAGGATGAGCATCAGTCAACAACTCAAACCTCAGGTGGGGATGAGGAGTCATCTCCTTCCAGTCATGTTAGGAGACCCAGGTGGCTATTGCAGACATTGAGGGATACTAGTGAGGATCATATGAGTGTGGTCATAGAGTGTAGACCTCCGAGGAAGTTTCCAAACTATATGGCACTTATGATTATCATAATGTATTTTGATCCTTCTAGTTTTGAGGAAGAAGTAGATCAACATGTATGGAGGGATGCCATGGTAGAAGAGTACACCTCTATTATGAGGAATGATGTTTGGGACATGGTGCTAAGACTAGAGGGGAAGTTAGTTGTGAGTTCCAGGTGGCTCTACAAGATCAATCATGTTGTAGATGGTAGCATCGAGAAGTTCAAGCAGAGGTTTGTGGTGAGAGGGTTATCCTAGAAAGAGGGAGTTGAATACGAGGAGACATTTTCTCCAGTCACCCTGAGGTATGATTCTGTAACACCCCAAGGCCCAGCCCCTGTTGAATTGTAATTATGTTTATAGGCTGGTGAGCCAAGTGTTTATAAGATGAAGACTTTTATGTTTATTAGGCCAGAGAGCCTAGATTCTTAAGGCCGTGACCTTGATTTTTGTATATGTAAATACACATATCATTAATAAAATTACATTGTTGCGTGTAGACCGACCACGAAGAAAGAGTTATGGGGGACTAAGCTCCACTAGGTAGGGTAAGAGAGGGGGGTGAAGTGTCTAGGCCTAGGGGCTAAGATAGAGGGATTACCTCTCAAGGAATAATATTTTATTATTATTTCCTAAAGGCTAAGGTGGACATCATCGGTGTTGTCCTAAGTTATTAGGAAAGGGAACGAGTGCTAAGTGGAACTCATGCAGCTGCAAAAAGACAGGTGTCGACCTAGGCGCATGCAGTTATAGTTGGGAAAGACATATCATTGGGGGTTCACCTCCCATTTTGGTTCTCCTTCGCCATCCTCCCATCCTGACCAGTCTGGCGTTTTCCTCAAGACCCTCACGATTCCTTCAAGTCAACCATCCTTCTCGATTGAACCATGGATTCATACATTGAACCTTTTTCTCCATTGTCTCCTCTGCATCTAGCACGCACCTTGGGAACATGTTGTCTTACTTGAGTTATCCTGTGTGTCTCCTGTGAAGCTCGACACACCTTGTAACTTCCTAAGCCGTGTGGTGTCTTAGTTGTTGGTTGTTGCATCCCACACAGTTCCTTGACTGAGTGTGGCTTGTTTCCATCGTATGTTCTTTACTGAGCCCTATTTTTTCCATCACCTTACTGGAACTGACTTAGAAGCTAAAATAAATAAGCAGGTTGTCAGGCTTGTGGTTTGAAGAGGTGGGTTGTCAGGCCCGTAGATTGAAGAAGTAGGTTGTTAGGCCTATGGTTTGAAGAGGAGGGTTGCTCGTAGATTGAAGAATCGGGTTGTCAGGCCTGTAGGAAACTCTCTCTAGGTGAGAGAGGTTGTTGGGGAAGTGATCTCCCAGAGGGAGACCAACTACAACTATAGTTCTATGATAATTCATGTTCGGCCTGTTGTTGAATCCCTAGAAGGGAAGTGGGGCAGTCGAAGGACTATTGAGCAGAGAAGGGGCACACTTCATGTGGTGGGACAGACATGTGGGGAATGAGAGGTTGTAGGTTGTTAGTATGAGTTGGCTCCTGGGAGAAAATCCTTCCTGTCGATCTGTGAGACCTTACCTATTGTCCTTGCCAAGCTTAGGAATCCCTTGCCCAGGTGGAGTTTAGTCCCATCTCGGGGGTGACCCACTACTGAGTGTGATGAGCAGCGTGGTCTAAGGCTGGGAGGTTCGTGGAAGGTTTGCACATAGTTGGTGGTCATCTATTGAAAGATAAGCACCAAATTTTGTTGATTGTATATTGTGTAATTGTGTATGTGTTATAATTGATGAGTAATTCTTGGATATTTCATATATGTTGTATGTGTAGGCTTACTGTTATTTCCAAATTAATCTATGTATATTAGAATATGTTGTCTGTATGTTTTAATTTTATTTTTGCATAAATAGTGGCATGAACAGAATGTTATAGATGTTAATTTGCATTAGATAGATATGCATATAAATACACGAATCGATATCAGAGCTAGTTGGAAAAGATAAGGTTGTTGGGGTAGCGTTACCCGGCAAAGGTTGATGGTCGGGGATGTCACAAATTGGTATCATAGCCATGGTTTCAACATTGAACTTGGATGGGCCATGCTAGTGGAAGCTAAAGCACAAGTTTCGAAAAATAATTGTTGTTGAAATGGACAAAATTCAAGTTCAGAGCCCATGGTTGCAACACTAAACCTGGATGGGCCACAAATGAGGAATTAGAGTAAAAATTTCAGAGAATTTGATGTACAGAGTGCTAGAAGGGCATTGAGAGAACACTTGGACTGTGTTTGGAAGCGCGGGAGGTGTAACAAGTTAAGAAATGGCCAGAGAGAAAGAAATCAAAACTTTCGTGGTGATTGGGTTGTAAGATTTGTTCGGGAGAAGGAGAATCCTTCATAACCGTCAGATCTGGAGAAAGGTGCAGGAGGGTTAAACTACAGATCCTTCGGAATTCGTGACTTAGGCAAATTTTATGGGTTATAAGAGAAAAAAGGGCCGAAGCCCAAAGTTCCGAAGCCCCAAAAAGGATCTACACCATAGATCATAGGGGGG
>SNQJ01S0175464.1:20109-39263 GCA_010110895.2 Picea sitchensis | reverse complement strand
ACCACTTTGACTACTTTGACCTTTTGGGGATTCTAGATGACTCATGAGGGTTCGTCAACTTCACATGGCCATAACTCTCTAACCATGAGGAGTTATGTGATGTTACACATACCACTAGAAATGGCATGACATGTATTATCCATATAGAATAGTCTCACCTTCAAATATATTAAAACTCATACCATTATACATCAAACAAACTTGGGTCCATTACCTAAACCTTTGTGCTACCAGAATTCTCTATCGGACTTTCTTCAAGGGTTGACATCAATGAAAACCAACCCAAATGATCAACATGTATACCTCTAAGAAATAACTCTGTGTATACCTATGCCTCTACGTATACCTCTACGTATACCTCTGAGAATTGTCTTTGCGCTTCCATTTTTGTTGAGCAACGTTTTCCCCTTTCTTCTTGTTAGATATATGAAATTGTTTCACGATTGTGGCATCCAAGAAATGTCTCTAAGATTTTATCTTTAATGCATCTACGTATACTTAAATGAAGAATGTGATTTTCAGTAAGGAATGTCTATGCATATTACCTTAATGTCTCTTCATTTTATATTAATGCTCTGTGTTTTATATTTAATGTCCATGTGTTTTATCTTTAATGTCTTTGAGTTTTATCTTTAATGTCCCTGCGTTTTACCCGCATTTCCCTGTGTTTTTAGCATGAGAAGATGACATGTGGTTGGAGGAGATACACCCTGCTTTACCATGTATTCTCTGTGTTTTCTTTACTGGAGTTTGCAATCCGAGATACCCTTGTCTCACTCAGCGATTTCTAGATTATGAGTTTGACTTACCTTTATGATACCTCCTTACATATGGGATGTGATGGCATTGCTAAGGAGTCATTTTTTTATTATCCTTTGAGTGTGTAATTATTGTGCTCTACACTTGGGAGTATCAAATAGTTTTCAAATTTGATATTAGTTTAGTAATATTTAAAAGTAGTTATATTTTTCTTAAAATGTGATCTTACAATTTTATATATTATTTTCCTTATGATATCTAGAATTATTCAATTTGATATTGGTTTGTTAAAATGTCATGTTATAACTCAATGATAAAGAATGTAAATTGATATTGGTTTCGTTAAATTGTCATGTTATAGTTATAAGATAAAGAATGTGTAAATCTTATATGTACAATTGTTATTAAAGAAAAGTAGATATCATTTTCTACTATACATACTACATTACCATATTGATAGTTAGGCTACAATTTTGCAAACTACAAAGTTCTTCATTTTTACACATTCTCTCTTTATTTGGAAACATCTTAATTATAGTTTTTTTCTTTTAATTATGAAGACCTAATGGAAACCTTGGTCCTACCAACATTAATTATTACAACTCTAGAAAGAAGATTTCCTTACTTATTCAAGTAATGTTTGGGACTGGAATGTTGTGAATAATGAATTGCACTAGCACTGAGGTCGTGAAATGGTATATTATATTTTTAGATCTTAGGTTTAAGACTGGTTATGGGAATTGGTTACTATTTGTGCCATCAAAATTTAATTGATAATTATTTTGCGCCATTATATGTATGGATGGTCATATGTGTAGTTACTTCTTGCGCCACTAAAATGTTAATGAAGACATGATTGAGCAAATGAATTCCCTTGCACCTTGGATTATGCTGATGAATTAGGTGATTAGATTGCTTGCGCTATAGACTAATGTTGGTGCATAAATGATTATGCTTTAGATTACTCATGTGCATTGTCACAATGTCGATGTATGATTTCCTAAGTGATTAGATTAATTGCACGCATTGAATGGTGTTGATTTATGTTTAATCTGGTAATTAGATCATGCGTGCACCTTGAAAATGATGATGATTTATTGTTGAAATCGGTATAAGATTAAACACATGCCTTGAAATAAAATAATGTTGATTACACTCACACCTTAACTTATATTGTGAAATGATTGATTTAGTAATTAAATTCTCTTGCGCCATGAAAAATAATGATGTTGATTGATTGAGCTAGTTGGTTTTTGACTTGATTGTGTTAGTGGGATGTAGGCACCTCCTTGTTCCTCATAACAGTTGCCATACCTAAGACCTTAAATGGTCAAAATCAATCGGATGAATCCTGGGCTTGAGCATTTCTTATGTGTCCTGGAGGTCCTAACCTTACAGGGTAGGTTGGGCAGGTAGTCATTTTAATATTCAGTATCTGGTTGATCATTGTTTATAAATTTCTTTAAGTTGTTTGTGATGTGTTGAGCTGCATCGCTATTTTTGTTTCTGTGTCACCATGATTTATTTGATGCATTGGTTGTGTTGTTATTGATTACAATGAAGAGTAGCTTGTAATGCTTTTACTTATGATGTCGTAGATTATGCACTGCTATGAATTTTACTGTTGATGTTAATTTCCTAATGCCTTAAAAAAAATACCTTTTGTGCTTCACTTTACTAGTCGTAACGGAGAGGACGTTGCATATGGTATCAGAGCGGGTTCAACCCCGAAACTTGGGATCATTACACCTTCCACTGTATTAAACACTTGATTAATAATTTGTCGCTAATTAAATTGAATTGTGTCCCTGCAGGTAATCATGGTTAGAGGATGCCTTGGAGGAAGACGACGTGGTGCTAGGGGAGGAGGTGTGATGCCTCCAGTAGAATCCATGCCAAAGGGGTCTAACCCCCAAGGAGAAGAGCAAGTCATTGGATAGGAGCAAATTGTTGTGGGGGATGTGGTTGGGTTGATGAGGTCCTTTCATAGGATGGCATAGGCCTTGATTAACTGACTAGATAGAGATGAGGCAAGGGCACCTGTACCCCCTAAGGGTCCACAACGCGCCCCAGTCAGTACTGGTAGAGTTTTCAAAGAACTCAAGAAGGTCAAGTTTCTTGAGTTCTTGGGTGCCACGGATGGCACAGTCATCGAGTCAAGGTTGGAGAACATGGTGATGTGCTTAACACTTCGCGACTACACCTCCAACATGAAATTCTGCATGGTGGTATTTCAGCTGAAGGGGATAACTCTTCTATGGTGGAAGACACTCCTACCATAACTGAACATGGTCATCGAAGACGTGTCATGGGAACTATTCGAGGAATGGTTTCGGGAGAGGTATTTTTCATAGGAATTCATTGAGTGCCATCTCAATGAGTTCAACTAGTTACAGAAGGGTGGTCATACGGTTCCCAAGTATGAGGCCCAATTCATGGAGCTGCTTAGGTATGCTCCACATATGAACACCAAGAAGCTCAAGGTCAACAAGTTTGTGTTTGGAATTAACGTCAGCATTCATGCGAAAGTGAGGATCCTAATGCCTCAGACGTTGCATAATGCAGTCCAAAAGGCCCTCATATCTAAGGAAGAGTTGATCAATGGGGGTCAGGGAAGGACTCATGTGAGACTGATGGGACAGGCGACATCTGGTGTGCAACAAAAATAGACAACAACTATACATTCAACAGGGTATTGAGGTACTCCGAGAGGATCCACGTTCATGACACCAAGATGACCAAATCCTCAACAGTGCACTCCCTATAGAGGACCACAACAAAAGAAGCAACGTTGTCCGCAGCAGTAACATTTTAGGCATGTTCAGTAGAACATACAAGGGTTTCATGCTAGTGGGCCAGTAGCTTCTACTTCAGAAACCAGGACTACTAGACTGAAGACCGAATCTTGTACATGTGGAGAGCCACATTACCAGCGTGACTATCCAGTTGAGAGTGATAGAGAAACTAGGTCAGCCGCACACACTACAGTTGGATATCTGGGCAAGGCCCACTGGATTCATGCAGCGATGAATAACCTCAAGTCCAAGCATGAGTCTATTGTGCTCGAGATTCCAATTACCATACATGACCAAACCTTTAGTATTTTTATAGATCTCTGCGCCACATAGAGATTTATTTCTGGTGCAATGCTAAAATGAATTAAGGTAAATTCAGTCGAACATGATGAGTTTAGCTATGTGGAGATGGCTTCAGGTGCCAAGAAGAAGGTTGGAGGAAAGGTTACAGACTGTAGCCTTAACCTAGGAGATTTTTTAACAAAGGCTAACCTGTATGTCACGATCTTAGGATCTTATGACATCGTGCTTGGTATGGATTGGTTAGAATTGCATGATGTGATACTCAACTGTAAGATGAAACAGTTGAATTTAACTGATGATGAGGGACAGAGACGATTGATTGTAGGAAGAAACCAAGGAGTTTCCTTAAGGTTCATCTCTTCCCTACAAATATGGAAGAGCATGTGCAAAGGATGCAAGCTATATGCAATCTTAGCGTTGAATGACAAGGGAGTGGAAGAATAATTAGAAAACCTTCTGGTATTACGAGAGTTTGCAGACGTGTTCCCAGAAGAGTTACTAGGTTTTCTGCCTGAAAGAGAGCTGGGATTTACCATCGACTTAAAACCTATAACTGAACCAATAGCAAGAACTCCTTATTAGATGTCGACCCTTGTGTTACAGGAGTTGAAAATGCAACTGAAAGAGTTGTTGGACCTAGGACTTATACATCCAAGTATGTCACCTTGGGGTGTGCCTGCTATTTTCATATGAAAGAAATATGGTTCATGGAGACCCTGTATTAACTATCGTCAATTGAACAAGGCAATGATCAAGAACCAGTATTCGTTGCCAAGAATAGACGATTTGTTTGACCAAATGAAGGGGGCGATTGTGTTTTCAAAGATCGACTTGAGATTAGGATATCACCAGTTATAGATCAAAGAGGAAGACATTCCTAAAACCGCATTCAAGACAAGGTTCGGGCATTACGAGTTTACCATTTTACTGTCTGGAATGACAAACGCCCCAGGGGTATTCATGAGCCGAATGAATGGGGTGTTCTGCGAATACTTGGAAAAGTTTGTTCAAGTATTCATCAATGACATATTGATATATTCTCAGATGATGAAAGAACATGATGAAAATTTTCTCTTGTTACTACAGTGTTTACGAGAAAACGAACTATATGGGAAACTGTCAAAATGCTCTTTTTATCAATCAAGGATTCATTATTTGGGGCATGTTATCTCTGATGAAGGAATCATTGTAGATCCAATGAAGGTAGAGGCTATTATGGAATATCCTGCACTGACGAATGTACCAGAAGTACGTAGCTTCTTGGGTTTAGCAAGATATTATCAACGGTTCGTCGAAGATTTTTTGAAGATAGAATATTCAATCACAGAATTGTAGAAGAAAAACAAGAAATTTGTATGGACCAAGAAATGCGCAGAAGCATTTTGAAGGCTCAAGGAGTTTTTGACGACAATGTCGATACTAAAATTCCCTGACACAGACGAGGACTTATTGGTATGCACAGACGCATCCAAGGAAGGCTTAGGGAGAGTCTTGATGCAAGAAGTTCAAGTGATCGCTTACATCTCAAAGAAATTAAGAAAGCACGAAGAGAACTATATAATGAATGATTTGGAGTTATTGGCCATTGTGTATGCCCTGAGAGTGTGGAGACACTACCTGATTGGAAGGAAATTCGAACTAAAGACAAACCATTGTGGTTTGCAGCACATTTTTATGCAAAGTACGATTTTGAGATTACCGAGTACAATTTTGAGATTACCTATGTAAAGGAAATAGTGAACAGAGTGGCAGATGCATTAAGTCAGAGACCATGCATATTTTTGGTGATACCTCTTAAAATGAATCTTCAAGAAAATATTCTAACTATACAATGTGAAGATGAATGGTATAAAGAGGTTAAGAAAAATATCGGACGAGACACCATGTTGGTACCTAGGTTTCAAGGATATACATTGGACAATGATAGAGTGATAAGGTATAATAACCAGATTTACATACCGCCTAATGATGATTTGAGAAGTTTGATCTTAATCAAATCTCATAGAGTAGTGGACATGGCTCATCCAGAATTCATGGAGATGAGGGTAGACCTTAAGCCCTTAGTCTTCTCGAAAGCAATGAAGGTGGACATAGTTAGCTATGTGGCGAGGTGTCTAGAATGGTAGCAAGTGAAGGCTGAACATAGAAATTCGACAGGATTACTACATCCACATGCTATTCCAGAATCGAAATGGGAGGTCATTTCAATGAAATTTATTGTGGGGTTGACGTTGACGGCAAGGAGGCATGACTCGATTTTCATGGTAGTTGACACTCTGACGAAGAGTGCCCATTTTATTCATGTGCATAAGACATATCAGGTGCTAGACATAGCTAGAGTTTTTATTAGCGATATTGTGAGATTGCATGGCGTGCCTAAAAGGATCATATATGATTGAGAATCGATGTTTACAGGACGATTTTGGACTAGTTTCCAAGAGGCCTTGGGAACCCAACTTAACTTTAGTACAACATATCACCTAGAGACAGACGGGAAGACAGAAAGAACAAACCAAATCTTGGAAGATATGTTGTGTATGTACGTTATGGAACAACATATGTGTTGGGAAGAGTTCTTTCCACTGGTAGAGTTTGTGCACAACAATAGCTATCAAAGCACCATTAATATGGCAGCATTTGAGTTTCTTTATGGGTGACCGTGTCAGACACCTTTGAGATGGGATCAACTCGAGGATAGGGTTCTGGTAGGACCAGAAGTGATCCAAGAAATGGAAGAACAAATGAAAATGATAATACAAAGGATTAAAGAAGCGCAAGATTGGCATAAGAGTTATGTTGATGTGCACCACGTTGACCGTAATTATGAAGTTGGCGACCGAGTTTTCTTGTGGGTGAAACCGCATAAGAGCTTGATTAAGTTTGGTAAGGGTGATAAACTCTCTCCTAGTTTTGTGGGACCTTTTGAAGTTGTGTAAAAGAAAGGGCACGTGGCCTATCGACTATCCTTGCCTAATTATTTGAGGCATATGCACGATGTTTTTGATGTATTTTTTTTGAGATATTATGTTAGTTATCCTACACATGTGATTGACTTGAGTTCCTTGCAGGTGTTAGATGAGGGTGCACTCACGGTGAAGCCAATCCACATTTTGGACCATTGCATTCGACAACTACGGTGTCGAACAGTCGATCAGGTCAAGGCCCAGTGGGACAATTATAGTCCTCACTCTGCTACCTGGGATGACGCATATGATATGCGCCAACAGTTTCCATATTTATTTGATAGTTAGACATATAGATATTTTAATATTCTTTATACGTTGCATTATATACTGTACAACTTCAAGATGAATTTTAAAACAAGAGGGGGTGTATGTAACATTCCTCTCTTGCGAGCACATGTTATTGACTTATTCTTTAAGGACACTTGCATGCAAGTGATTCAGTTTTAGTATATGGTTGTTTGTTTCGGTTATGGATTCTTATGATGATGTTGATGGACTATGATGTTATGTTATTTGATATCTATGTATTGACAGATGTTATTGATGAGTTTCCCCTGAGTGTGCAGGACACTTGACAGATTGAGGATGTCAATGGCATCAATGGACCTCCTTGGACTCTGGATTTAGTCAGGGAGTGGATTGTATTGGTTTAAGTATTTCATTTATGCATATGTGACATATGATCGGGTATAATATGATGTTGTTTATGATTCATTGACAGTGGTTCATTGATGGATGCAGGCTGACGATTTCTTTCTAATATGACTCACATAAGGAGTAAAGGGGCCATGCACATCAACGATATATTGAGGGAGAGGTGTGGAAACATCCCTGTCACAACCTACTAGAACTCTCATCGTGGCTCAAATTGCAGGTTAACGATTACCTAGTTCGAGAGATCCACGATGTCGTGAGGGCAGACTGAGATAGTCACTCACAAATATTTCTAAGGGGTAGGAAATAAGGCAAGGTCCTTATTCCTTAGAATCCCTTAGTCTCTCACAAGGTTGCTCGAATGGAGTGCTTATTCATTAGAATCCCTTAGTATATCACAAGGTTGCCTGAATAGAGTGTTGACTCCAGGGGTTGGAAAACTACCAAAACCAGTCAAAGGCGAGTGGCACCCTTGGAGCATGGAGTGTGTCTTAAAGGGCACATCACGTAATTAAAATTTTGAATCAAAGGCAAGTGGCACCCTTGGAGCACAGAGTGCGGCTTAAAGGGCACGTCGCAGAATTTAAAAAAAATATGAGTCAAAGAATCTATGTGGCCTAGAAAACTTTGAGCGAATGTTAAACCTTGTAAAATCTTGAGCACTGCCAAATTAATTAATTTATTTATTTATTTATTTATTTATTAATCATAATCCCTAAGGGTCTAAGCTTGTGCAAATAAAAATTTAACTAAGCCTAAGTCTAAGCTAGTGAGAAGACTAAAAACTAATTTATAAATTAAATAATGAGGGGATGAAATAAATCAATTTAAGAAATCAATGAAAATAAAATAAATCTAAAGAGTGAGTTAATGCACATTGTGCAAGTAATTACCAAATTGGAATTTAAGGTAAAATTGGAATAAAGATAAATGAAAGGGTATGCATAGAAAGGAATTTAGAGTATAGTTAACAATATTCTAACTAGGAGAAGTTTCATGTTTTAACTCAATATCCCACGGGCCTGAAAACTCGCTTCTTCAGTCCAGCTCCCAAGATAACCAGGTACAGATACAAGTATAGGGTACAAGAAGGTACATAGGACAACTAAATGAGAGTGTGATCATGGAATGAATTCACCCCCAAAATGAACTAAGTCCAAGCTATATGTATGCATGTTCCCAACTTGACACTTGTCATGTTGAGAGCTACTTTGGTCCACTTGTCCCCATCCTTAGAACTTAGGATAAAATAATTATCCAAACTTTATACTTTAAGGAATACTAATATAATATTCCTTTTTGGATTAAGATCCCTAGATTATCCCCTTATACTTAAATTTTATCCCCCCCCTTTCCCTAACTAGTGGAGTTTAGTCCCCCATACTCTTTTATCGTGGTCAGTCTACACGCAACGATGTATTATATTATTGATAAGACATATACAAAAATAGGCTCACTGGCCTTTACCATCTAGGATCTATGGGCTAATTCCACACATAAGCCTCCTAGCTTGTAATAATTGGCTCACCAACCTATAAAACCCAACATATACACAAAGGCTCCCTGGCCTCAAAATCGCGCGCACTTAAGTTTGTTGTGCCCGGTATCCTGGAATGTATGCACTTCATCATTTTAGTGCGTAGTACATGTGTGCACTATACCATGAAAGATGCATGAAAAAAATGATATCAAACAACACACAAGCTTAAGTACATTCGCATTTACATTAAAGTTGGGGTTCGGCCTAGGAGTATTACATTTCCTTCCCCTTATTTATGCCTTGTGCTCGGTGCATTATGTACATATATACAACCCAAAATTTCAAAAATCCTCAAAAATATGAGGGTATTTTTTCCGCATTGCATCCTCATGCTCCTAAGTAGCATCCTCAGGACCGTACCAGGTCCATTGGACCTTTGCAAGCCCTATGGCTTGATTACAGATTTTTTTGATTTTTCGGTCCAGAATGCGTACCTAATGCACTTGGACAATGCCTTCTTGCTCCAACTGAATCACATTCCAATCAATTACATGATTAGCATTAGGTATATATTTTTTGAGAAATGATACATGGAATACATTATGAACAGACATAGATGCAGGCAATGCAATCATATAAGCTAATGGACCAATCCTTTCTAAGATTTCAAATGGTCCACAATATCTAGCTGCCAACTTGGAACAGTTTCCCAACTTCAGGGAACTTTTGTTGGCCTTAACATTCAATAATACATGATCACCCACTTTAAACTTCCTATGATTTCTACCCTTGTCAGCATAGTTTTTCTTCCTGTCTTGATCAGCCTTTAAATTTTGTTTAATTTTCAACATTTTCTCTTCCATTTCCCTAAGTAATTATGGACCAACCACTACTCTATCTATTGGGTTATCCCATCTTACCAGTGTGTTTCACTTTCCTCCATAAAGTGCCTCAAATGGGCTCATCTTTAGAGATGCTTGGTACACATTGTTATAAGAAAACTCTACTAAGTGTAGGTAGTCTTCCCATTTTGATGGTTTATCCATCGCATACATCCTCAACATATCCTCAATCAATTGATTCACCCTCTCTATTTGTCCATCTGATTCTGGATGATAAGTTGTGCTAAAATTCAAATTTGTTCCAAATCCCTTGAATAATCCTTTCCAAAAATTTGGGGTAAATTTTGGATCCATGTCAGAAAAAATTGTCTTGGGTATACCATGTAATCGAGAAATTTCTCTCATATAACCATCAACAATTTTGGTTTCCTTGTGAGTGAGCTTTACTGGAATAAAATGGGCAGCTTTAGTAAGCTTATCCACCACTCCCATGATAGAATCATGTTTCTTGTTTGTTTTGGGAAGTTTGGTGATGAAATCCATTGTTACAACTTCCCATTTCCACTTATGAATGGGAAATGGATGTGGAAAACTAGCTAGGTGTCTATGCTCAGCCTTTACCTTTTGACACTCCAAACATTTGGCAATAAAATCAACAACTTCTTTCTTCAATCCTGGCCAATAATATTGGCTCTTGACAGCTGCAATAATTTTTTGATAACCTGGGTGCCCAGCATAAGGTACATTATGCATTTCTCTCAATATCATATTTTTCAATTCCTGGGAATTTGATACATAAATTTTTCCCGTGTATATGAGAATTTCATCATTTTATAGCTTATACTCTTCAATCTTTTGCTGCAAAATACCTTGCTGAAATTTTGCCACTAACTCCTTGTATTGAAAATCTGATTTTGCAGCCTCCAAAATTATGTCTTTCAAATATGATTGGTACATGCTAATGGTTTTTTGGAATAGGGGTAGACCCAGGTTTCAATGCTTCAACAACGCACCAACAAAACCCTAACTACCGGCCCTTTCAGCAACACCTGCGAAGCAAATGAAGTCTCACCCGAGGTAGAGGCAGGGGTGGTTATAGGACTCAAGTGTCTACAACCTAAATGGGACACAGATTTGTGATCACAACACTTAACAGAGCACTTAGAAATTAACATTCATTAGTATTTTAACCCTTAGTCACATTGCAGGTTAAACCCTGATTACAAAACAACGCAGTATTAGTCAAGATCTAAGTATATCTAACCATTAGCACATAGCATCAAAGTAGATCTATAATTTATTCATACATAAAGCACTTGAGCATCAATGTATTTAAGTAATTAAATACATAAAAAGCATAAAAAACATAGCACAAAGCACATTGACACAGGATATACGTGGTTCACCCTAGTGTTGGGCTACGTCCACCAACTCTTCTTCTTCTTTATTAGTCTCCTTCAATATTCTTACATGCACAGAGCCACAAAGCCAACTCCGCATAGGACATGAGATCTACTCACACCTCACCAGATCCTCCTTCCCCAAGTTAGGTTCAAGCACAGAGCCTTTACACAATCTATGCACAAATCACTTACAAAACACTTGCACTTAGCTCTGCAAGCCTTAACACATCTTCTTGAACATAGCTAATATTAGCACTAAGCCATCAGCCTACTAGGTCTCTAGGTATCTCTTCTTATATCGCCTAGCTACTTATTTATACATTACAAAAGAGGCCTAAGAATGGGTAACCTCATGGGCCAACATCCCATACTTGTTTCATAAATCCTAAAACCCAAAAATCCCACAAAAAGGGTGATATCCCACGATCTCCACTTCGCCTGGGCACTCCATCTTCGACCATCCTGTCGAAGTCTCAAAAATGGTCAAACATGACTAACGTTTCCACAAAACTTGGTCGAGGGCCAACAGGCCCCCAACACTCACATGTGACTCATCTTAAGTCACTCTGATCTAGGCAATACTTCTTTGAAAGCCTCGAGCTTAGCTCGAGCTACCTCAACTTGTTGCTTTTCCAGAGCCTCCTTCTTGGAAAACTCCTAAATGACTTGCTCAGTGACAGGCCCTTCCAGGCATTGTTCCACTACTGTGACCACTTGTTCTAGCTCTAATCCTTGTCCCTCGATTTCTTCAAAGAGGGTGCAGGCTTCGTCTTGCACTGGCAAGAGCCGTTGTGTCACCTCCATCACTTTGCTCTGGATATCAGTGAATTGATGTTGAACTGCACATTGCTCCTGCAATCTCTTCATCTTCTCAATGAACGTAAGCTACTTCAGCTACGCTTTCACTGTCGATGCTTGTTTCTTCACCTCCTGGAGTAGTGCCTCCAATATCCTCAGATTTGTGTCTTCTTCAAGGTGCTCATAGGTCTGTGCACTTCAGTTACTTAATTGCTTGCATTCTGAAGCCAATGCCTTGATTCTTTCTTCTGCACTCCTACGAGTTTCTTCCCTTTGACCCCACACTTCTTGCAGAGTGCTTGACCCTGCTTGCAGTTCCATCTCTTCTACTCTTGCTTGAAGTTGTTTAATGGCTTCAGTGAGCTTCCCCACTTGGCTCTCAGTTGTCTCTTCTTCCATCTAAGCCAATCTTGGTACTGGGAAAATTTCTCTAGTTACTGCTTCTCTAACCCCAATCTTCTCCACGAGAAACTATTCTTTTTCTTTCTGCATCTGTTCTCTGTCCTCTTCAAACTTCACCCAGAGGTCATCTTTCTCTTGTTGCACAACCCAACGTTGCTCTAGGGATTCCTCCTTTTCTTGCTTCAAGGTCTCTTTGGCCTGCTCTTTTTCTTCCTGTACACGTCGAAGGTGAGCTTCTGTCACATCTACTATTCTATGTAGTTGAGTGGGCTCATCCCCCAAATCTACAGCTTATGATGATGATGATGCAGTAGAGACTGAGCGGCTCGAATAGAGAGCTTGTTGTACCCCCTTCATCTCTAAATCGATTATGTCATACATTGTCTCCTTCTTTGCTTCATTTCGCAGCAAAATATCCTCTGAAGCATCTGCTACAACTACGATGATGAGGTCAATATCATCCACTGTGAGCACATTTTGTGACTGATGCTTATTGGCTTGTGACTTCTTTCACGCTGAGGGTTTCTTTGGATAAACCTTCATTTTCTTCGACGTCTCATCCTCTGTAAGGGGATCCTTTAGCGATGTTACTTTGCCCCTTTTTTGCTCGTCTTCCCCTTCCTCCTCTTGGTTTACTTCGTTGCCTCCTCCTCCTCCAGGTGAGTCAAACACAGTTTCCTCTGATGCGATGTTTATCTCTTGAAATTCTTCCTGCTTTTTATTTTTATTAACACTACTTGGTCCATCCCATTCAGTCCTGGTGACCACAAAACTTTCGATGAGTTCGGGGTTAGAGAGTTCTGCATCTCCAACTGGTACAAGGAATTCTATAGGCCATTCCTTGGTTATCTCATCCATATATTCCTCAGTCAATTTATAGTATGACTGCAGCTCCTCCTTGTTTTCATCCCCACGCATGGTGATATATATGAAGTTTCGGTCTGCATGGAACTTCACGAGTGGCCTAAACCTATGGAGTGTATTCAGTGTCATTCGGGGGAATGACTCAATGGCCCACGTGAGATGTAGGTAGTAGGTGTGGAATACAACATTCAACTGCCACTACTTCGCCATATCGCTTGAATACCACAAGCTGGTGAACCTCACGACCAGTGGTTTGGATGTCTCGACTTCAAGGAATGTTTCTCCCTCTGGAATCTCCCAAGCGACAAATTCTATGAGTATGAATAACCATCTAAAGTGGAATTCATAACTTTGGTCCTGCGATTCGTGACAGTCCTTATCCAAATCGTTGATGAGGTAGCTCACCCAGTTCATTTGCATCCCTTCAATGCACTTCCCTGCAAGGTCAAGGACAAACCCCATGACTTGCGTTGGTCTATTCTTCCTGACGAGCTTACCAATGATAAATTGGAATGCTAGGCACACTGTGCCATCTTGGATGGAGGCTACCTTGTAGCCCCACTTCCCCTTCTCCACATCGTTGTAGGTTTTTGTTATACGCTGGGCCAGGGAGCGATCTGCAACCTTCTGTGGATAAACCTGGTGAGGGTTTGGTCCCTACACGCTCAATCCAGGGATCATGTGGATCAACGTCGGATCCATAGTCACACATCTATCCAACCAAAGATAACCTCCATGGTAGCACGACAAGAGGAGTTTAACACATGCATTAACCTCCTGATGTATGTCAAAGTGGGGGATCTTCATAACGTTAAGGATGGTGGACCTCACAATATCCTTGATCCATGGATGGGGGACTATCTTCAGCTTCTTACCCATCATCTTTTTCAAGTACCTATGAGGTGCTAGCATCACATAATTCTTTCTGTCTCCCAGGTTAAAGTCATCGATCTTAAGATCAAGGATCAATCCTAGTTGTGGTCCTACTGTGCATATCCCCTTCGGGAGGTACACAGTGATGAGTGTGTACTCAAAGTCACACGGGACATTGTTGTGACTAACTGTGCTAGCCAAAGGCGGGATGTAGTCGAGAAAGACCGTCAGGATCAACTTCACATTCTCCAGGTCGTCGCAGTGCTTGCTTTTTTTCTTTGTCACAGTTCAGGATGGCCCAGATCGACGCCCAGTCAAAGGGGATGCTTGCAATCCCCACGTCGATGAGTCTTTTACTCCTATGGACATAATGCTTTCATCCATAATGTCTATTAGGATATCCTACACAAACTTATCTACTACGCTAAGGTCGCTCGACATGCATGCTCATGATCAAATATCTTGGGTAGGCGAACGGATACTCAGGGTAAGAAATGGGTGGCGAGGTCTCAAAAGCACAGTGTGATAGAAATCACTTCTTTGTTCTCTCGGATAATCACAGTTTGCAAAAGTGTCCCCAGTGAGGCATTCGACATATTAAATAAACAATGTCATAACAGGTTCCTCCAACAGATCAAAAATCCTCAATCAATACGAATCCATCCATTATGGCATAGTCTCAATGATCTTATGGATATATTTATGGAAATAACTGCATTCCTAGCCATTCCAGAGCATCTTTCTAATAGTCGGGATGCCTCCAACAGTCATATAGCTTCACCAAGTCAAAGTTCTCTTCTGTGTTGTTCTGCTATTCTGGCGATGTTCAATTTATGCAAGCCTACATCCTGCAAGGTCTTCACTGGAACCTCCTACTATCTTTCTAACTTTTCTTTCTTCTTACTAAGATTTCTAGCCTTCTTCCCTGTGATATGAGTTTCTAGATTCCTCTTTCGAAGAATATTCTTATAATCTCTTAGCATAGTAACATTTCTGATGTTCTCTCAAAATTTTCTCATGCAATATATCTTCTCTTACTACTTCTATTGTAGGTACTCTTCCCTCCTGCATGGATAGGTTCTTTAAGCCTTCTTGTGTTCTTTCAACTTTGACAACTAAGTCTCTGGCCCTCAGTTGCTTCGACTTATCCTCTTGTTATTCTATTAGTTGTGTTATTTTCTCGGCTATGAAGTCCCTTAATTCTTTCTTCTTTTGTTATGTGGCTTCCTCTTCTGCTTTCCTTCGGATCTGATCTTCCTCAATCCAAGTATTTCCTAACAAAAGTGTAAAAGGAGCGATGTTCTCAACAAACTTAATGACCTCAAAGTCTTCTTCAGCTGATTTTCCATGGGCAATCATAGGTACATGAGTAAGTATTCCACATAGGGTTATCATCTTTCCTTTAAACAAGCCTATCCCTCCTAATGAAGGAATCATAGCAGGCTTTCCCAAAATTTCCCAAGTACTTTCTGGCATAATGTTCACATGTGTTTCTTCATCCAAGACACAGTCTATGTCAAAGTCCCCTATTCTTGTTTCTATGCACTGCTTTTCTTTTAAGATGTATGGTAAACTAATGTCTCTGTGATCATTCAGTGTTTCTTTCAGCTATAATAACATAGTCTCTTATTTTTTCTAATTCTCTAACATATCCTTAATTTCTTGACCTTCTTCATGGTTTTCTTGTCTCAATTTCATATTCTCAACTTTATCAATCATTATAGGGAAATCCAAAACATCATGACCAACAACTTTAAAACAAAGACAAATGGGACCTCTACTAGGGAATTATTTAGCAAGATGTCCTAGTCTTCTGCAACTATAACAAAGTGTTAATCCTCTCTTTCTCTTAAATGATTCCCAACCTTTCTTGTACTGCACATTGGGATCACAGTGATGGACCTGCAACCTGCAAAAATTATTTCTAGGGTCCTGCATCCACTTGTTAGTCCAAAATTTCTTTTTATGCATAGGAATAACATATCTTTCACTATTTCTATCAGATCTATTCAGATCAAATCTTCTTTCTTCTATCAGTGCCCTAGTTTTGAGACTAGGACCAAATCTATCAAACATACCTAGATCCATAC
The DNA here is from genome assembly GCA_010110895.2 of Picea sitchensis. Lineage (NCBI taxonomy): Eukaryota > Viridiplantae > Streptophyta > Pinopsida > Pinales > Pinaceae > Picea > Picea sitchensis. The sequence continues at coordinate 23,034 of SNQJ01S0175464.1, read as the reverse complement.
TTTCAAAGAAAACATTTCGACTTATCTTACCTTTATCAGAGCACAAAGATTTAAGATCTTACCTCTTTCTTCAGATTGGGCTTCCTTCTCTTAGCACAGAGCTTCGCAAGTCAAGTATAATACTGCACACTACAACAACATATCTACGCACAGAGCTTTATCGTTTCTTCAGTTACCATCAATCACAGTTTCAGGTCTCGACAACGGAACCATTTGTTGGCATAGGGGCAGACCCAGGGTTCAACGCTTCAACAACACACCAATAAAACCCTAACCATCGACCCTTTCAGAAACACTTGCGAAGCAGATGAAGTCTCACTCAAGGTAGAGGCAGGGGGGGTTGCAGGACTCAAGTGTCTGCAACCTAGCTGGGACATAGATTTGTGATCACAATACTTAACATAGCACTTAGCAGTTAACATTCATTAGCCTTTAACCCTTATTCACATCGCAGATTAAACCCTGATTACAAAAAAATGCAGTATTAATCAAGATCTAAGTACATCTAACCAATCAGTACATAACATCCAAGTAGATCTAACATTCATTCATACCTAAATCACTAAGAATCAGTAGATCTATCTATTGCACATCAATATCATTGCACTAAGCAAATAAATACATAACCAACATAAACAACATAGCACAAATAACATCGACACAGGATATACATGGTTCACCCCAGTGTGGGGCTACGTCCACCAACTCTTCTTCTTCTTTATTAGGCTCATTCAATCTTCTTACATGCATAGAGACACAAATCCAACTCCGCATGGGACAAGAGATCTATGTGCACCTTGCCAAATCCTCCTTCCTTGAGTTAGGTCCAAGCATAAATCCTTTACACAGTCTATGCACAAAGCACTTAAAAAACACTTGCACTTAACTCTACAAGCCTTAACACATCTTCTTGCACATAACTAATATTGGCATTAATCCATCAGCCTACTAGGTCTCTAGGTCTCTCTTCTTACATCACCTAGCTACTTATTTCTACATTACAAAAGAGGCCTAAGCATGGGTAAACCCATGGGCCAACATCCCATACCTGTTACATAAACCTTAAAACCCAAAAAGCCTGCAAAAAGGGTGAGATCCTGTGATCTCTGCTTCACCTGGGCGCTTCGTCTTTGACCAGCCTATCGAAGTCTCAAAAATGGTCAAACACGACCAATGTTTCCAAAAAACTTGGTTGAGGTCCAACATGGTTGTAGCATGCAACTCATGCACTCTTCTATTGAGTGCATCATCCACTTTGTTCTCTTTTCCCTTGATATTCTTTATATCAAAGTCATATTCACTAACAAATTCTAACCACCTACTTTGCCTGGCATTTAGAGTTGGTTGATCAAATAAATATTTCAAACCATTCCTTCAAATGCCTTGATTCATAGCATACAACAAACCCATTTTGATTGAGGAATCCACAAAGTCCTTCTTTACATGCATCTGTGCATACAATGAGGTCTTCATTTGAATATGCAATCCTTAAAATTGGAGCACTAGTTAATAATTTCTTCAAGTGTTGGAAACTCTTTTCACAATCCAATGTCCACTGAAACTTCACACCCTTCTTTTGCAAGGAAGTGATTGGGTGTGCAATCTTTGAGAATCCTTCAATAAATATCCTATAGTAGCCTACAAGACCCATGAATGATCTGACCTCAATCACATTCTTTGGCATTGACCATCCTCTAATGGCTTCTATCTTCTTAGGATCCACTTCTATCCCATCCTCTGAAATGATATGTCCCAAATAATGAATTTGCTTCTGATAAAATGAGCACTTGCTCAATTTGGCATATAAGTGATGCTCCCTTAATACTTGTAATACCATCCTCAATTGTTGTTCATGCTCTTCCTTTGACTTAGAATATATAAGAATGTCATATAAAAATAAAATGACAAACTTATCTAAGTATTCTATGAAAATACCATTCATTAAACACATGAAGACAACTGGTGCATTTGATAACCCAAATGGCACCACTGTGAACTCATAATGACCATACCTTGTTTTGAAAGTAGTCGTGTTGATGTCTTCTTCTTTAATTCTTACTTGATGATAACCATACCTAAGATCAATATTGGATAATATGTTTGCATCTTTCAACTGATCAAAGAGGTCATCGATCCTTGGCAAAGGATACTTACTCTTCATAGTTACCTTGTTCAACTGCCTAAAGTCAATGAAAAGTCTCAATGTTCCATCCTTTTTCTTCACAAATAAAATTAGGGAACCCCAAGGTGACACACTTCGGAATATATACCCCTTCTTTAGAAGCTCTTCAAGTTGCATTTGTAATTCTTCAATTCTAGTGTACTCATCCTGTAACGGGTATTGGATACTTGAGCTTCTCCGGGCATTAGATTTATGGAGAAATCAATGTCTCTTTTAGGGGGTAATCATGGTATTTCCTTAAACACATATTCAAACTCTTTTAGGACTGCATAATCTTCAATATTTGACACCCTATCTTTAGGCATTTTTTTGATATGAGATGCAAATACTTGACACCCTTTTCTGTAACATTTCTTCATCTGCAATGCTGAAATTTCTCTGATGGTTACTTCCCTAGGAATTCCCTGCACTGTCCTTAGGTTCCCTTCCTCATCCAATAAATTAAATGCCTTGTTATGATAGTCTAGGATAGCATGATGTTAGTTCAACCAATCCATCCCAATTAGACAGTCATAGGAACCTAAAGTCAAGATGTTCAAATCTTCCCTGGTGTTCAATCCATTCATGTCCATAGGACATGACTTAACCATCTCATTAACTTTTCTTTTGGCTTTGGTAGCCAGTTGCACCAACCAATATTTTCCATGCTTACTTCTTGGAAAATGCAAACTTTCCACAATCTTAAGATCTTTATAACTATGACTAGCTTCTGAATCAATTAAAATAGAAATGGTTTGGTTGTT
>SNQJ01S0175464.1:0-20099 GCA_010110895.2 Picea sitchensis | reverse complement strand
AATTACTTGCACAATGTGCATTAACTCACTCTTTAGATTTATTTTATTTTCATTGATTTCTTAAATTGATTTATTTCATCCCCTCATTATTTAATTTATAAATTAGTTTTTAGTCTTCTCACTAACTTAGACTTAGGCTTAGTTAAATTTTTATTTGCACAAGCTTAGACCCTTAGGGATTATGATTAATTAATTAATTTGGCAGTGCTCAAGATTTTACAAGGTTTAACATTCACTCAAAGTTTTCTAGGCCACATAGATTCTTTGACTCATATTTTTTTTAAATTCCATGACGTGCCCTTTAAGCCCCACTTTGTGCTCCAAGGGTGCCACTTGCCTTTGATTCAAATTTTTAATTATGTGATGTGCCCTTCAAGACACACTCCATGCTCCAAGGGTGCCACTCGCCTTTGACTGGTTTTGGTAGTTTTCCAACCCCTGGAGTCAACACTCCATTCAGGCAACCTTGTGATATACTAAGGGATTCTAAGGAATACGCACTCCATTCGAGCAACCTTGTGAGAGACTAAGGGATTCTAAGGAATAAGGACCTTGCCTTATTGCCTACCCCTTAGAAATATTCATGAGTGACTATCTCAGTCTGCCCTCATGACATTGTGGATCTCTCAAACTAGGTAATCGTTAACCTGCACTTTGAGCCACGACGAGAGTTCTAGTAGGCTGTGACAAGGATGTTGCCACACCTCTCCCTCAATATATGGTTGATGTGCATGGCCCCTTTACTCCTTATGTGAGTCATATTAGAAATAAATCGTTAGCCTGCATCCATCAACAAACCACTGTCAATGATCCATAAACAACATCATATTATACCCGATCATATGTCAAATATGCATAAATGAAATACTTAAACCAATATAATCCACTCCCTGAATAAATCCAGAGTCCAAGGAGGTCCATTGATTCCATTGACATCCTCAATCTGTCAAGTGTCCTGCACACTCAGGGGAAACTCATCAATAACATATGTCAATACATAGATATCAAATAACATAACATCATAATCCATCAACATCATCATAAGAATCCATAACTGAAACAAACAACCATATACTAAAACCAAATCACTTGCATGCAAGTGTCCTTAAAGAATAAGTCAATAACATGTGCTCACAAGAGAGGAATGTTACATACACCCCCTCTTGTTTTAAAATTCGTCTTGAAGTTGTACAGTATATAATGTAACGTATAAAGAATATTAAAATATCTATATGTCTAACTATCAAATAAATATGGAAACTGTTGGCGCATATCATATGCGTCATCCCAGGTAGCAGAGTGAGGACTATAATTGTCCCACTGGGCCTTGACCTGATTGACTATTCGACACCGTAGTTGTCGAATGCAATGGTCCAAAATGCGGATTGGCTTCACCGTGAGTGCACCCTCATCTAACACCTGCAAGGAACTCAAGTCAATCACATGTGTAGGATCACTAACATAATATCTCAAAACAAATACATCAAAAACATCATGCATATGCCTCAAATAATTAGGGAAGGACAGTTGATAGGCCACATGCCCTTTCTTTTCCACAACTTCAAAAGGTCCCACAAAACTAGGAGAGAGTTTATCACCCTTACCAAACTTAATCAAGCTCTTATGCGGTTTCACCCACAAGAAAACTCGGTCGCCAACTTCATAATTACGGTCAACGTGGTGCGCATCAACATAACTCTTCTGCCAATCTTACGCTTCTTTAATCCTTTGTATTATCATTTTCATTTTTTCTTCCATTTCTTGGATCACTTTTGGTCCTACCAGGACCCTATCCTCGAGTCGATCCCAACTCAAAGGTGTCTGACACGGTCACCCATAAAGAAACTCAAATGGTGCCATCTTAATGGTGCTTTGATAGCTATTGTTGTGCACAAACTCTACCAGTGGAAAGAACTCTTCCCAACACTTATGTTGTTCCATAACGTACATACACAACATATCTTCCAAGATTTGGTTCATTCTTTCTATCTTCCCATCTATCTCTAGGTGATACATTGTACTAAAGTTAAGTTGGGTTCCCAAGGCCTCTTGGAAACTAGTCCAAAATCATCCTATAAACATCAATTCTCAATCAGATATGATCCTTTTAGGCACGCCATGCAATCTCACAATATCACTAATAAAAGTTGTAGCTATGTCTAGCACTTGATATGTCTTATGCACATGAATAAAATGGGCACTCTTCGTCAGAGTGTCAACTACCACGAAAATCGAGTCATGCCTCCTTGCCATCAACGTCAACCCCACAATAAATTTCATTGAAATGACCTCCCATTTCGATTCTGGAATAGCATGTGGATGTAGTAATCCTGTCGAATTTCTATGTTCAGCCTTCACTTGGTACCATTCTAGACACCTCGCCACATAGCTAACTATGTCCACCTTCATTGCTTTCGAGAAGACTAAGGGATTAAGGTCTGCCCTCATCTCCATGACTTATGGATGAGCCATGTCCACTACTCTATGAGCTTTGATTAAGATCAAACTTCTCAAATCGTCATTAGGCGGTATGTAAATCTGGTTATTATACCTCATCACTCTATCGTTGTCCAATGTATATCCTTGAAACCTAGGTACCAACATGGTGTCTCGTCCGATATTTTTCTTAACCTCTTTATACCATTCATATTCACATTGTATAGTTAGAATCTTTTCTCGAAGATTCATTTTAAGAGGTATCACCAAAAATATGCATGGTCTCCGACTTAATGCATCTGCCCCTCTGTTCACTATTCCCTTTATGTAGGTAATCTCAAAATTGTACTCGGTAATCTCAAAATCGTACTTTGCGTAAAAATGTGCTGCAAACCACAATGGTTTGTCTTTAGTTCAAATTTCCTTCCAATCAGGTAGTGTCTCCACACTCTCAGGGCATACACAATGGCCAATAAGTCCAAATCATTCATTACATAGTTCTCTTCATGCTTTCTTAATTTCTTTGAGATGTAAGCGATCACTTGAACGTCTTGCATCAAGACTCTCCCTAAGCCTTCCTTGGATGCGTCTGTGCATACCAATAATTCCTCATCCGTGTCAGGGAATTTTAGTATCGACATTGTCGTCAACAACTCCTTGAGCCTTCGAAATGCTTCTGCACATTTCTTGGTCCATACAAATTTCTTGTTTTTCTTCTGCAATTCTTTGATTGAATATTCTATCTTCAAAAAATCTTCGACGAACCATTGATAATATCTTGCTAAACCCATGAAGCTACGTACTTCTGGTACATTCGTCGGCGCAGGATATTCCATAATAGCCTCTACCTTCATTGGATCTACAACGATTCCTTCATCGGAGATAACATGCCCCAAATAATGAATCCTTGATTGATAAAAAGAGCATTTTGACAGTTTCCCATATAGTTCGTTTTCTCGTAAACACTGTAGTACCAAGAGAAAATTTCATCATGTTCTTTCGTCATCCGAGAATATATCAATATGTCATTGATGAATACTTGAAAAAACTTGTCCAAGTATTGGCTGAACACCCCATTCATTCGGCTCATGAATACCCCTGGGGCGTTTGTCAGTCCAGACAGTAAAATGGTAAACTCGTAATGCCCGAACCTTGTCTTGAATGCGGTTTTAGGAATGTCTTCCTCTTTGATCTATAACTAGTGATATCCTAATCTCAAGTCAATCTTTGAAAACACAATCACCCCCTTCATTTGGTAAAACAAATCGTCTATTCTTGGCAACGGATACTGGTTCTTGATCATTGCCTTGTTCAATTGACGATATTTAATACATAGTATCCATGACCCATCTTTCTTTCATATGAAAATAGCAGGCACACCCCAAGGTGACATACTTGGAAGTATAAGTCCTAGGTCCAACAACTCTTTTAGTTGCATTTTCAACTCCTGTAACACAAGGGTCAACATCTAATACGGAGTTCTTGCTATGGGTTCAGTTATAGGTTTTAAGTTGATGGTAAATTCCAGCTCTCTTTCAGGCGGAAAACCTAGTAACTCTTCTGGGAACACGTCTGCAAAATCTCGTAATACCGGAAGGTTTTCTAATTCTTCTTCCACTCCCTTGTCATTCAATGCTAAGATTGCATATAGCTTGCATCCTTTGCACATGCTCTTCCGTATTTGTAGGGAAGAAATGAACCTTAAGGAAACTCCTTGGTTTCTTCCTACAATCACTCGTCTCTGTCCCTCATCATCAGTCAAATTCAACTGTTTCATCTTACAGTTGAGTATCACATCATGCGATTCTAACCAATCCATACCAATCACGATGTCATAAGATCCTAAGATCGTGACATACAGGTTAGCCTTTGTTAAAAAATATCCTAGGTTAAGGCTACAGTCTGTAACCTTTCCTCCAACCTTCTTCTTGGCACCCGAAGCCTTCTCCATGTAGCTAAACTCATCATGTTCGACTGAATTTACCTTAATTCATTTTAGCATTGCACCATAAATAAATCTCTATGTGGCGCAGAGATCTATCAAAATACTAAAGGTTTGGTCATGTATGGTAATTGGCATCTCGAGCACAATAGACTAGTGCTTGGACTTGAGGTTATTCACTGCTGCATGAATCCAGTGGGCCTTGCCCAGATCTCCAACTGTAGTGTGTGCGGCTCACCTGGTTTCTCTATCCCTCTCAATTGGATAGTCACGCTTGTAATGTGGCTCTCCACATGTACAACATTCGGTCTTCAGTCCAGTACTCCTGGTCTCTGAAGTAGAAGCTACTGGCCCACCAGCATGAAACCCTTGTATGTTCTACTGAATAGGCCTAAAATGTTGCTACTGCAGACAACGTTGCTTCTTTTGTTGTGGTCCTCTATAGGGAGTGCACTGTTGAGGATCTGGTCATCTTGGTGTCATGAACATGGATCCTCTCGGAGTACCTCAATACCTTGATGAATGTCTAGTTGTTGTCTATTTTTGTTGTGCACCAGATGTCGCTTGTCCCGTCAGTCTCACAGGAGTCCTTCCCTGACCCCCATTGATCAACTCTTCCTTAGATATGAGGGCCTTTTGGACTGCATTGTGCAACGTTTGAGGCATTAAGATCCTCACTTTCGCACGAATGCTGACGTTAATTCCAAACACAAACTTGTTGACCTTGAGCTTCTCGGTGTTCATATGTGGAGCATACCTAAGAAGCTCCATGAATCGGGCCTCATACTTAGGAACCATATGAACACCCTTATGTAACTAGTTGAACTCATTGAGATGGCACTCAATGAATTCCTATGAAAAATACCTCTCTCGAAACCATTCATCGAATAGTTCCCATGACACGTCTTCGATGACCATGTTCAGTTATGGTAGGAGTGTCTTCCACCATAGAAGAGTTCTCCCCTTCAGCTGAAATACCACCATGCAGAATTTCATGTTGGAGGTGTAGTCGCGAAGTGTGAAGCACATCACCATGTTCTCCAACCTTGACTCGATGACTGCGCCATCCATGGCACCCAAGAACTCAAGAAACTTGACCTTCTTGAGTTCTCTGAAAACTCTACCAGTACTGACTGGGGCATGTTGTGGACCCTTAGGGGGTATAGGTTCCCTCGCTTCATCTCTATCTAGTCGGTTAATCAAGGCCTATGCCATCCTATGAAAGGACCTCATCAACCCAACCACATCCCCCACAACAATTTTCTCCTATCCAATGACTTTCTCTTCTCCTTGGGGGTTAGACCCCTCTGGCATGGATGCTACTGGAGGCATCACACCTCCTCCCCTATCACCATGTCATCTTCCTCCAAGGCATCCTCTAACCATGATTACCTGAAGGGACACAATTCAATTTAATTAGCGACAAATTATTAATCAAGTGTTTAATACAGTGGAAGGTGTAATGATCCCAAGTTGCGGGGTTGAACCCACTCTGATACCATATGTAACGTCCTCTCCGTTACAACTAGTAAAGTGAAGCACAAAAGGTATTTTTTTTTTAAGGCATTAGGAAATTAACATCAACAGTAAAATTCATAGCAGTGCATAATCTACGACATCATAAGTAAAAGCATTACAATCTACTCTTCATTGTAATCAATAACAACACAACCAACGCATCAAATAAATCATGGTGACACAGAAACAAAAATAGTAATGCATCTCAACACATCACAATCAACTTAAAGAAATTTATAAACAATGATCAACCAAATACTGAATATTAAAATGACTACCCGCCCAACCTACCCTGCAAGGTTAGGACCTCCAGGACACATAAGAAACGCTCAAGCCCAGGATTCATCCGATTGATTTTGACCATTTAAGGTCTTAGGTATGGCGACTGTTATGAGGAACAAGGAGGTGTCTACATCCCACTAACACAATCAAGTCATAAACCAACTAGCTCAATCAATCAACATCATTATTGTTCATGGCGCAAGAGAATTTAATTACTAAATCAATCATTTCACAATATAAGTTAAGGTGTGAGTGTAATCAATGTTATTTTATTTCAAGGAGTGTGTTTAATCTAATACTGATTTCAACAATAAATCATCATCATTTTCAAGGTGCACGCATGATCTAATTACCAGATTAAACATAAATCAACACCATTCAATGCGTGTAATTAATCTAATCACTTAGGAAATCATACATCGACATTGTGACAATGCACATGAGTAATCTAAAGCATAATCATTTATGCACCAACATTAGTCTATAGCACAAGCAATCTAATCACCTAATTCATCAGCATAATCCAAGGTGCAAGGGAATTCATTTGCTTCATCATGTCTTCATTAACATTTTAGTGGCGCAAGAAGTAACTACACATATGACCATCCATACTATCATGGCGCAAAATAATTATCAATTAAATTTTGATGGCACAAATAGTAACCAATTCCCATAACCAGTCTTAAACCTAATATCTAAAAATATAATATACCATTTCACGACCTCAGTGCTAGTGCAATTCACTATTCACAACATTCCAGTCCCAAACATTACTTGAATAAGTAAGCAAATATTCTTTCTAGAGTTGTAATAATTAATGTTGGTAGGACCAAGGTTTCCATTAGGTCTTCATAATTAAAAGAAAAAAACTATAATTAAGATGTTTCCAAATAAAGAGGGAATGTGTAAAAATGAAGAACTTTGTAGTTTGCAAAATTGTAGCCTAACTATCAATATGGTAATGTAGTATGTATAGTAGAAAATGATATATACTTTTCTTTAATAACAATTGTACATATAATATTTACACATTCTTTATCTTATAACTATAACATGACAATTTAACGAAACCAATATCAATTTACATTCTTTATCATTGAGTTATAAGATGACATTTTAACAAACCAATATCAAATTGAATAATTCTAGATATCATAAGGAAAATAATATATAAAATTGTAAGATCACATTTTAAGAAAAATATAACTACTTTTAAATATTACTAAACTAATATCAAATTTGAAAACTAAATGATACTCCCAAGTGTAGAGCACAATAATTACACACTCAAAGGATAAGGAAAAATGACTCCTTAGCAATGCCATCACATCCCATATGTAAGGAGGTATCATAAAGGTAAGTCAAACTCACAATCCAGAAATCGCTAAGTGAGACAAGGGTATCTCGGATTGCAAACTCCGGGAAAGAAAACATAGAGAATACATGGTAAAGCAGGGTGTATTTCCTCCAACCACATGGCATCTTCTCATGCTAAAACCACAGGGAAATGCGGGTAAAAAGCAGGGACATTAAAGATAAAACTCAAAGACATTAAAGATAAAACACATGGACATTAAATATAAAACAAAGATCATTAATATAAAACGCAGAGACATTCCTTACTGGAAATCACATTCTTCATTTAAGTATACGTAGATGCATTAAAGATAAAATCGTAGAGACATTTCCTGGATGCCACAATCGTGAAACAATTTCATATATCTAACAAGAAGAAAGGGAAAAATGTTGCTCAGCAAAAATGGAAGCACAAAGACAATTCTCAGAGGTATACGTAGAGGCAGAGGTATACACAGAGGTATTTCTTAGAGGTATACATGTTGATCATTTGGGTTGGTTTTCATTGATGTCAACCCTTGAAGAAAGTCCGATAGAGAATTCTGGTAGCACAAAGGTTTAGGTAATGGACCCAAGTTTGTTTGATGTATAATGGTATGAGTTTTAATATATTTGAAGGTGAGACTATTCTATATGGATAGTACATGTCATGTCATTTTCGATGGTATGTGTAACATCACATAAATCCTCACGGTTAGAGAGTTATGGCCATGTGAAGTTGACGAACCCTCATGAGTCATCTAGAATCCCCAAAAGGTCAAAGTAGTCAAAGTGGTTGCAAATAATAAATTATTTAAATAATAAAGTGAAGTGATGAGTGTACTATAAGTCAAAGTGGATACAATTTTTTTTATTTAAATAATAAAGTTAATGGAGAAATTACTAGGTGGACAAGTGCTTAGAGGTGGGTTAGCCCTAAAATAAAGAAAGTGGGTTAAGATGGTTAGAAGGTAATTTAAATAATAAAGTAAAGTGATGAGTGTACTATAAGTCAAAGTGGATACAAAATAAATTATTTAAATAGTGAAGTTAATGGAGAAATTACTAAGTGGACAAGTGGTTAGAAGTGGGTTAGCCCTAAAATAAGGAAAATGGGTTAAGATGGTTAGAAGGTAACCCCTTGAGGAAGCTACATGAAAGTATAAATAAGAGTCAAATGTCTCTCATTTAATGACCTATTGAATATCATTGAATATCTATTTTGTGAAAGGTTATTTGGGTAGGTATTATTGATAGAGAAAAGTGCAGCAGAAAAATCGCGGTAGGAAAACTATGGCAAAAAAAGTGCGACAGAAAACGTGCAGCAGGAAAACTGTGGCAGGAAAAGTGATGCAGAAAAGGTGTGGTAGGAAAAGTGCGGCAAAAAAAGGTGCGGCAGGAAAAGTGCGGCAGAAAAACCGCAGCAGCAGAACGCTATAAGAAGAAAAAGGTTGAGGTACAGGTTGGTTCATGGTTGATGCACTTGTTATGGTACAGGTTGATTACAGGTTGAAGTACAGGTTAGTGCATGGTTGATGCACTTGTTTATGGTACATGATGATTACAGGTTGTTTGGTTCATGTTGGACGTGCATGGTTGATTCACTTGTTTATGGTACAGGTTGATTATAGGTTGATTGGTACAAGTTTATAATATTATATCTCATAGTGATAGTGTGACAATGGTTCCATCATTCTACTTTTATTTCAGGGCGGTTGGACAGGGAAATGACAAGTGGTTGTAGCCACCTTCCGGTTGTAGTTAGAGAACATAGGGGGTTGGAGCCTCCTTCTAGTTGTATCCAGAGAATTGGGGAGTTCGAGGTTCCCTTAGGTTGTATCCTGAGAAACTAGGGGGTTGTAGCTTCCTTCTGGTTGTAGCCAGAGAATTGGGGAGTTGGAGATTTCTTCAGTTTATAGCCTGAGAAACTAGGGGGTTGGAGTCTCCTTCCAGCTGCAGTTGGAAAACAAAGGAAGTTGGTGCTTCCAATGAATGTAATTCTTAAAGACATGTAATAAAAAACATTATGCGGTTTTGTCCCGCTTTAGGTTTCCACGTAAAAAACTGGTGTACTGTGTATGTGTGTGATTTCTCATTTGTTCATTGTTTATTTACTCTGCAACTATTGGATTATAATGCTACATTGATATAACACTTGCATTTTATGGTGAAAAAGGATTAAATTGCTCTATTACTAATTCACTCCCCCTCTCAGTAATCCAACAATTGGTATCAGAGTAGGTTCCTTCAAGAAACAATTTAACCACTGGAAGGAGATCATGGATTATTCTGAGAATGGAGTACCAATGTTTAATGGTCATAATGGTTTAAAGTATGAGATGTGGAGCAGAAGGACGAAACTATTTTTACAGGCACATGGACATTATATTTGGCTATCAGTTGTTACATGATATGATAGTTCAAAAAGGGAAAAGACTACAGGCAAGAAGGAATTGAAGAAGAATAAAAAATAGAAATGGATTTCATCTGGGAAGGATTACCTAATCAGGTAAGAGAAAAGGTTGGTAAATGTTTATCAGCCAAAGAAATTTGGGATAAGTTACATGACATATATTCTTCACCCATCGCAGATTCAGAAAATGCCAAAGAAGATGCAGATACAGATCAAGAAGAATTATGTTCACAATATCAAACAGATTTAGAAGATGAAGTGTACATAATCATCAGAGGTATGTTGTTTTGTTTTAATTGTGAAAAATACGGACATCTTGAAATAGAATGCCATGAAGGAAATGAGACAGAAAAACTAATTGAAAAGGAAGACAATTATGAAGCAGAATTGATTAGTGCTTTAGATGAACTAAGAGAAGATAACAAGTCACTAAAGAAATAATTGATGAAACAAAAGGAAAGTGTTCACATTTTTGAAGAATCCCAACAGGTCGTCGATAACTTAAGAACTCATCTAGAAGAATCCAGAAAGATCGAAGAAAATCTTGAATATCAAAAGCAGTATTTGGAAGCCAACATAGAAGCACAGAAGGAAGAAGCAGAAATGAGAGAGAAGATATTGAAAAATTATCTTAAGGAAAGAACTAACGATCTAAACCAACTTGAGGCAGAGTTTGGTCAAGAAGAGAAAGGACTTGAAGAAGAAATAATCACATTAAAAATTCAGCTTGAAGAAGTGAAAAAGATGAACTAAGAGAAGATAACAAGTCACTAAAGAAATAATTGATGAAACAAAAGGAAAGTGTTCACATTTTGAAGAATCCTACCAATAGTTCAACGATAACTTAAGAACTCATCTAGAAGAAGCCATAAAGATCGAAGAAAAATCTTGAATATCAAAAGCAGATTTTGGAAACCAACATATAGCTACAATGCAGAAGAAGTAAATGAGAGAAGATATTGAAAATTATTAAGGAAAGAACTAACCATCTAAACCAACTTGAAGAGTTTACCAAGAAGAGAAAGGACTTGAAGAAGAAATAATCACATTAAAAATTCAGCTTGAAGAAGTGAAAAAGAAAATAGCTATCATGAAGTCTCGTGATAATGAAGAAAGAAGAAGAGGTTGAGAAGCTGAAGAAGAAGTTGTCACATTGAGAAGTAAAATTGTCAAGCTAAACAAGAACATTGAAGAGCATTTAAACATCTACATCAATTATAGAGAATGAGAGAAGCACTCTAGGTTGCTAGAAAAGAAGAATGAAGAAAATAGAAAGAGTTATGCAAAAAGTACTCAAAGGAAAGAATCATAGTCAACCATAATCTAAGAAAACTATTGAAGATAAATCTTGAAGAATACCATCCATGTCTTCACAAGAAGCCTAAATCATGATCAAGGATCACCAAGGCAAAAAATTCAAAAGGACTACAATTCACAAAGAAGATCATTCACTCCTAGGTATGCAAATTCTATTTTATGGTCATTGTTTTCTATTGTACTAATTTTGACATAAGGTTGTAGATTGTGCATGGATTATAAAAGAAAGGTTCAAGAAACCTATGTGGACCCACATAACATTGAATGTTACAAAATGTCATAACTATGGACACATAGCTAGTGATTACAGCATACATGATCGATACTTCCGATGAAAAATAACATTACATCATATATAAGAAAGCATGGATAAGAAACAGAAGAACAAAAACAAAGACCAGGTAGCATAGATTGCAAGATTGGAAATAAAACTATTAACTGAAGAAAATTCTACGAGAAAAGAAAGATTTTAGATACAGAAAAGTTACTTGGCAAAATAACCTGGAAAGAAAGATACAGTAAATAAGAAACATGTTCAAGAGATTGTACTTTCGCATTTCTAGAAAGTGGAAAGATAATCCATGCACAAAAAGAAAGAAGTTAGAGACTGAGATGATGAATCTACCAATGAAGATGATGATGAATAATATTAGAGAAGGATTTTTCATTATCCAACTTAGAGACTCCTGCACATGAATATTGACAAGGAGTCTATGATAATGGGTGATTGCACTGTGTTAACCATCCTTCATAAACCTGAGTTTGGGAAGATAGATCCATAGTATTCAGTTAGCAAAAGTACAATAAATTGTAGTAGTGAAGACTTCACGATAGTATAGTGATAAATGGGTCATCATTATGACACCATGCAAGCAGAGTTCTTTAGACAATATGGATGATATGGATTCAGAAGAAATACTTATTAGGTTTGGACATATATAAGGACAAGGACAAGAACATGGATTCATAGGGATTGGTTCAAAGACAAAGGAACATTATCATTATGGATGATAATTACACATGAAATGGCCTCGAACAATGATAATGGATCCAAATTGATAGATATATTGACACATGCGCGGTATTACATCAGCCCACATTCAAAACAGAGTAATACTTGAAACAACAATGACAAACTCCCCAGAACTATGGAAGGAAGCACATAAAACAACCTCCACATCAAGGTAACCAGCGTAGTATTTAATTTGAATTGAAATTTATGTTGATGATATTGTTTTTGCTACTAATGATTGTGTTGCCGTGAATTGCAGCTGATTGGCGTATAATGAATTTGAAATGTCATTACTTGGAGAACTATCCTTCTTTCTGGTCTTCAGATACGCCAAAAACAAGGAATTTTTATTTTCAAACTAAGTATATCGGAAAATGCTAAAGAGGTTCGGAATGGAAGATTGCAAACCAATACTAATTTCTATGAAAACCAATTGTAAAGTTGGAGAAAAGAGGACATTCAAATTGTGAGGACCAGAGGCAATGCTGCATCAATGATTGGTATCTTACTATATGTGACAACATCTCGCATCAAAATGTAATGCGTGCAGTTGAACAAGGACACAATTTCAAGCAACACCAGAGGAATCAATTGTATTAGCAATGAAGAAGATTTTCGGATATCTCAAAGGAATATAAGAGTTTGGATTATGGTATAGATAGACGTATGAGGTGAAGTTGTATGGATTCACAGATGCATATTGGGCGGGTGGTATTGATGACCGACGAACCACTAGTGGAGAAGCGCTCTACTGGTGAGTGTTTAGTATCTTGTCTAAGAAAGAAACAATCATCAATATTTTATCTACAAACCTAAGCAGAGTATATTGTAGTAATACGGATGTTGTACTCATGTTCTATGGATGAAACAACTTTGAAAGATATACAGTTGAGTATGATGAGCCCATTCTAATCTATTTTGATAATACAAGCACCATCATTATCTCAAAAGAACCTGGCGATGCACTCCAAGACAAAGCACATTCCAATAAATTATCACTTTCACGGGAACAAGTTGCGAGAAGAACATCCAAGTTGAATATGGGCACAAAGGAATAGGTAAGTGCATATATTTACAAACCGCTCATCGAGAATCCCTTTGATATCTTAAGGAGACTCATTGTAATTTCTACTCCAAATGAATTATTTTGAATGTTTATTATATGTCTTAGATTTACATGAGGAAGCGTCATAAAGAGGACAATCCAAAGCTGGGAGATCAGCCAGAAGAGTTCACCAAAGGGGAGCAACCTCCGATTTTGAAATATGCCTTTGCCATATTGATGACAAAGGGGAGAGATTTATCGAGTAAAGGTAAATTCTTGGAAAGAAAGAGCTTAGGAGGCATGGTCCAGGAGAGATGGTCAAGTAAAATGAATGATATGACTTGCACAAGATTGCATCCAGGTTTCCATCAATTCCAAAGGCTTGTTGATTATTTGGTTGGTTGTCATTGACCTTAACCCTGAAGAAAGTCCGGTAACAAATTATGGTAGCAATGCCAGTTTGGGTAAGGACCCAAGTTTGTCGGATGTATAATGGTGTGAGTTTTAATATCTTTTAAGGTAAGACTATTCTAGATGGATAGTACATGTCATGCCATTTCGTAAGGTGTAATGTCACATAACTCCCTCACGGTTTAGAGAAAGCAGTGGCCATGAAGTTGAAGAACCCTCATGAGTCATCTAGAAGCCCCAAAAGGTTAAAAGTGAATAAAGTGGTTGCAAAGAAGAAAATTATTTAAATAATAAAGTGAAGTGATGAGTGCATTATAAGTCAAAGTGATTACAAAAATAAGCTATTTAAATAATAAAGTTAATGGAGAAATTACTAAGGGACAAGTGGTTAGAAGCGGTTGTATCCCTAAAATAAGGAAAGGGGTTGAAGATGGTTAGAAGGTAATTTTAAATAATAAAGTGAAGCGTATTATAAGTCAAAAGTGGATACAAAATAAATTATTTTAAATAACTGCCAATGGAGAAATTACTTTATGGACAAGTGGTTAGTAGCGGGTTAGCCCTAAAATAAGGAAAGTGGGTTAAAATGGTTAGTTGCAACTCTTGAGGAAGCGCTTACAGAAAGTATATAAATAAGAGTGAAAAGGTCTCTCATCTAATCATCTATTGAATATTCATTGAATATCTATTTCTGTGAAAGAAGGTTTGGGCGTATTATTGATTGAGGAAAGTGAAATCTTTAAAAAACCGGCAGCAAAAGTGTGGTAGAAAAATCAGCGACAAGAAAAATTCAGACATAAAAGGCGAAAGAAAAGCGTGATAGAAAAAAGTGCAGCGTGAAAAGTACCTATTGCAGAAAAGTGCGACAGAAAATCGTAAGGTGAAAAGTGTGGCAAAAAGGCACGACAGAAAATATTTGCGGTGAAAAGCAGCGAGAAAACCATGGTAGAAAAAGTGTGATGGTGAAATCGCGAGGAAAAGCGGCAGAAACCGCAGAAAAAGCGTAGCAGAAAAATCATGGCAGAAAATCGCAGCAAAGATAACGCTACAAGAAAGGTTGAGTACGCTTTGCGTTGGTTGATGCATTCTGTTTATGGGCTGTGTTGATTATAGGTTGAGGTACAGTTAGTGTATGGTTGATGCACTTGTTTGGTACGTTGCTGATTACGTTGTTTGGCATAGGTTGGTGCATTGTTGATGCACTTGTTTATGGTACAAGTTGATTACAGTTGATTGCCAAGTTTACAACATATCTCATAGTGATAGTGTGACAAAGGGTTCCATCATTCTACTTTATTTCAGGGCGATTGGATCGGGCAAGGGCGTATTGTAGCCACTTAGTTAGAAGAAGAACCATAAGGGGTTGCTTCCTTCTAGCGTAGCTATTAATTGGGGAGTTGAGCCTCTGCTGTAGCCCGAAACTAGGGGTTGTAGCCTCCTTTCCGCTAGCAGCCGTGAGAATCAGGGAGTTGGAGCCTCCTTCAGTTGTAGCTAGAAACTGTGGGGTTGGTTTCCTCCTTCCGCGTACCGAAAAGAAGGAAGTTATGCTTCCAATGAATGCGATTCTTAAAGACATATAAGAAAAAAAAAAAACATCTGTGGTTTTCTCCTCTTTGCTTCACATAAAACACTCGTACCGTATGTGTGTGATTGTTCATTGTTTTATTTACTCAAGAACTATTGGATGATAATGCTACATTGATATAAACTTGTATTTTATGGTGAAAAAAGGATTAAATTGGTCTATCACTTATTCACCCTCGTGAATTGTTTGTTAATGATTCACCCTCTCAAGTATCCAACAATACACATAGGTATTTCATCAAATGTAGAGGTAGGCAAGTGAAATCACAGGAGATAGAATGGTTACCATGTCTCCCTTGTTTAATATCTCCAATTATTCGTTCAATACACTACTCAAACTAGGCTTAGGTTCAGCATTGGTGATACACCAGTTCATTTGGGGGAAGATAACACCTACCATGGGTATTTTCTTCAGTTTCATATACTCACAGTTGGCATCGTTGAATATTAAATACGCAGTTATATTTAATGGGTACGGAACTATCCAAACCATGTGGAGAAGTTGTCGTTGGATTTGTTTCTGGCATCACTAAGAACTTAAAAAGAAAATAAAGGAGAAGTTGGGCCATGCCCTAAAGAAGTTCCTGAACTCGCTAACATGTGGAGCTCACAATCAATATCCAATGAACTTTTTCCGGGTTTCGTTTCATATCATGGAGTTTCTTCCAACTTTTGATGTTGCAATAATTTTGTGGAGAATATGTAAAAGGACGGAGAGAGCAAAAGAGGAAGGCAAACATAGATAAATCATGGCACACGCCATGGAGGGAGAAGGAAAAACACAGTCTAGTTTGTGTAAAACGAAAAGTTTCAAACACAAGAGTAAATTTAAATAATTTGAGATTAAAATTTTCAGAAACACTAGAGAACTGGCAGCGATCAAGGATTGCAAAGAGTGTATGAAAATTCAATGGACCAAGATAATTAAATTTTTGAAGAAAAACTATACATCTTATTGAAATATAAATACCGGAGCCCAGGTCAATTCAACAAAATTTAAAATTATGTACATCTTAAATCTCAATACGATTACAATTCTCAATAAAATATTGTAGCCAATGACGAAGGTGAACCTAGAGAAGATATTTTGAAAATGACGCTCCTTCCGATCTCCCACTTGCTAATCGGGATGAGACTTCATCGCAATTCTCCCAGCCAACGCGAGTGCACTCTTCTTCCCATTATCCCCGGAAAGCCACAAAGGAACACACACACAACACACAAACGTAAATCCTCTAGCTCTCATCTCACCTCGTAAGCCATCTCTCACCTCACAAGGTAGAGCTACCTCTCTCTCTCTCTCTCACCTCACAAGGTAGAGCCACCTCCTCTCTCTCTCTCTCTCTCTCACAATATGGGTATCCTAACCCACACAAGTAAAACCACCCAAAATTTCTAACATAACATTACCATAACCCACTCTCTCTCAACTCAGCCTAATTTGTTTTGGAGATTTTTCCCACACTTGTACAATTAATTTATTTTTCAATAAAATAATTTAGAATTATCCCCTCCGTACACTTTTCACCCTTTCCCCAATTTGCACAATTAAATCCATATTTTAATTTAATAAAACCACTTCCCTCACCTGATCCTAAAAGTGCTCCTAAAATTACTCCCAGTTGTCCCTTTATTCGCTTTATTTCCAATTAATGACTGACGCTTTTCTAAAACAGAGTTGAGTTAAAACATGAAACTTCTCCTAGTTAGATTATTGTTAAATAGACTCTAGATTCCTTTCTATGCGTACCCTTTCCTTTAAATTTATTCCAATTATACCTTAAATTCCAATTTGTTAATTAATTAGTACAATGTATATTAACTCACTTTAGATTTATTTTATTTTCATTTATTTCTTAAATTGATTTATTTCATCCCTCATTATCAATTTATAAATTAGTTTTTAGTCTTCTCACCAACTTAGACTTAGGATTAATTTAATTTTATTTGTACAGCTTAGAACCTTGAAATTATGATTAATAAATTATTCTCACTAATTAATTAATCAATTCAATTAATTCACAATGCTCAAGATTTGCTGCTGGTTTAATATTCACTCAAATTTAGGCTACCTAGACTTTTTAACTCATTTTTTTAAATTCGTGGACGTGTCCTTCAAGATGCACTTCGTGTTCCAAGGGTGCCACTCGCCTTTGATTCGCTAAATTCTTTAACTACGCTGGATGACGTTCTCTTCAAGACACACTTTGTGCTCCAAATCTGCACAATACTCACCTTTTGACTAGTTTTTGTAGTTGTCCAACCTCTCGAGTCAAAACTCCATTCGAAAGTGACTCCAGGAGAGACTAAGAGCTTATAAGGAATAATGACTCTTCCTTATTACACACCCATTATAAATCTTCTTCGCGGAGCATTGTCTCACCAATTTACATCGCGGGATCCTCTTGAACCGGGTAATCGTTAACCTACAATTCAAGCCATGACGAGAATGCTAGTAGGATGACAAGGATGTTGCAACACCTCCTCCTCAATATATGGTTGTTGAGCATGGCCCATTTACTCCTTCTTTGAGTCAGATTCAGCAATCACCGCATCCATCAACTAAACACTTTCAATGATCCATAAACAATATCATAATATACTCATCATATGTCACATATGGCCAAATGAAATACTCAAAACCAATACAATCCACTCCTCGATACTCATTCCACTCCCTGACTTAATCTGGAGTCCAAGGAGGTCCATTGATGCCATCGACATCCTCAATTTGTCAAGTGTCCTGCACACTCAGGGGAAACTCGTCAATAACATATGTCAATACATAGATATCAAATAACATAACATCATAATCCATCAACATCATCATAAGAATCCATAAGCGAAACATAAAACCATATACTGAAACTGGATCACTTGCACGCAAGTGTCCTCAAAGAATAAGTCAATAACATGTGCTCGCAAGAGCGGAATGTTACAAATTCAAGGTAATTTCTTAGGCATTTTTACAAGATTTGTTTATTTTAGATTTACTTAGAAAGGATACCATAATGTTTTATGATATTTTATCATATGTTTGACCTTCATAAGAGCAACAAATACATGTTTATAGCCAAAGTTCAAGAGATATAATGGTTCACAAGATCTTATCTACATCAACAACGGAGATCCAACAATAGAGGAACCAGATGTTGTCTACATTGTCAACAGAGATCCAACACATGAGGAACGAGATCTTAGCTACATTAGCAGTGGAGATCCAACACATGAGGAACGAGATCTTAGCTACATTAGCAGTGGAGATCCAACACATGAGGATGAGATATTGGCCACATCAACCAAAAAGACCAATGAGATATCAATTAGAAGTTTGTTACAAGATAGATACTCTATTTTAGAAAGATAGTCAAAGGATAAGCTACAACTACTACAATTTCATTCATCATTTAACAGTTGTAACAATCATTAAGCCAACAAATTTCCTCGCTATTACAGATTGTGATTTGAGTGCAACAAAATCTACATAGGATATATGAATGTTTAGATTTTCTATTGGACATAAAGTGTATAAATATGAGAGCTCTACTCTTCGTTTACGACATGATGAATCTATAGAGGAATTCTTAGTTACTGTAAACTTTTGTCTTGTTGATTATTAATCTAATTCCACTTATTTTGTCCATAAATGCATTACATTTTAGTTTAGCAACGCAATTCAACTCCACTTTTTTAAAGCAAGAAAGGGCTCGTTCATCTTAGCACAGGTTCGTTCTGTTATTGTACTGCCGAAGGTAGTATATTGCAATGAGTTAGCATTGACTTTAACATTAGTTTTGTGTTGACTTAAAAAATTTATACCAGTTTAAATGTTTAACATAACAAGTAAAAAATACTATTTTTTTATATAACAAAAATAGTATTTTTTAAACTTCTCATTGGTCAATAAATTGATAGTGTTATTGCAGCCTTCACATATTTCAAGACCTTGAATTAATGGAAAAGAACAAAAAACACATAAAACTCAAACCTCCCCAAAAACTGTCAAATTTGGCTATTATGAATAGTTACTATACAAACTAACACACCCCACACGTCCTTCTGTGAATCAACATCTTATATAAGTGGCCATTAATCTACTAAACTCTACGGTCCAATATATATCGCACTCGATGCATATATATTCGGGCCGCCATCGTCCAATATATATTTGACAGGCGACATACTGCGTCAGATGGAAATAGAGGCGTGTCCGAAAAATGCCAGTGAGAGCAGAGCTTGGGGGCAGATCGAATTAAAACGAAGTTGAAATCAAATTATCCGTCCGATCCGATCAAGCGATTCCGGTCGCCATCCATCCATGGGATAAAGCCGTCCGCCATGCCATCAAGCGATCCCGGCCATGCGATAAAGCCGTCTGCCATCCCATCCACCAGGGCTCATGGTACCGATCAAGCCATCCGATCCGATCAAGCCATCCCGGCCATGCAACATCATTTAAAATTAGACTCCACTTTGTAAGTTGGAAATTTCCTTTTTTACTCATTTTATGAGTTTTTTAATTAAAAAATTATTTAATAACTAAATAAAAATGCTTTTTTTCCTCTCTTCCTTTGGCCCTTTTGAATCTTTCTCTACTATAAGTTTTTTTTAATTCAAGTTTTAATTATTATGTATTAAGAATTTCTAAAATAATATATTTTACATTTTTTTTATTTAATTTTTAATAAAAAATTAAATGAATGTAAATTTCTATTGATTTCAATTTTATTGAAAATACATAAAAGTCAAACTTTTAAAAATTATGTTTTTTATTATTAAAAATGAATTTATATTATTTAAATTT
>SNQJ01S0175463.1:0-18555 GCA_010110895.2 Picea sitchensis | reverse complement strand
ATTTATGATAAGGAAGTTTTTGCTGGGTTTTCTTCCCCTAGAGGGTTTCCCAGGATAAATGTTGTGTCTCTTGTGAATGTGTATTTCTCAGTGATCTTGTTCTTATGATGCTCTTATCTATTGAAATACAAAGAACTATAATATTGGCATAAACATTAACAAAAAATTCCCAACAAGAAGAAGGAGAGATGAAGAAAAAGCAAGAGCTAGAACAAGCCGTTGAACTTAAGAAGAAATAGGAGGAAGAAGAGAAACAACATAAGAAAGAGGAGTTAGAATGGCTGGAAAAAAGAAAGGTAGAATAGGAGCAGAAATGTAAGATGGACCAGGAGAAACCAACCACTGCCATAAATCCTAATGAAGTCATTGATCTCACAAAAGATGAAGAAAAGGGGGAAGAGATTGTTGTCCCTATTATCAATGAAAATGCCAATAACGAGGAAACTCCAACAATCCCATCAAAGGAGTAGAAGTTGGAGACAACAAAATATGGAAATGAATAGGATGACACTTCTCACCTAGACAAAAATGACTCCTCTCACCAAGAGAAAGATGATATTTTATCGACCAACAATGAGTAGGATCAAGGCCCACTTGGTGGATAGGACTCAGATGTGTCCTTCCTGGAGATCAAGGGGGAGACACAAGTGGTCAGAATGTTGAGATTGATCAGGATGGTGAGCAATGAGGCAACCAAAAAAATGGAAGTATGACAAGTGGTGAGCAAAAAAACAACCAGAGTAATGGAAATGACATAGGTGAAGCAAACACAGATCATGATCATGAAAATAAATAGGACACTAGCATCACCCCTAAGTAGGTTCCAAAAGATGAGGGAGATATTGAGAAGCCAAATGAAATTTAAATAGATGGATCATCATATTTGGGTGAAAATACAGATGAGGAAACCCATGAAACTGCCACAAATGAGGAAAAGTCCAGTGAGCAAGAAAAGGATGTAGGAAAGGATTCTCCGGCCAAGGCTTTAACTCAGGACCTTGTATCATAACACTTTTATACTCCTAGAAGTCTGAGTAATATATTGTCTTGGGGTGATCAACCCATCCCTTAGCCAGTGGAGGAGGTGGCTGACTTGGAGTCTTTTGCTTATGATAAAAAACAAAAATCTATAGTAAAGAGAACTCGTAGAAAAAGGAAAACCACTCTAGACAATGGTGTGTTGTGCACCTCAGAAGAGGTCATAATAGACACCAATAAAGCTAAATTGAGCCAGTTGTATTCACCAGGCCTGGCCATCTCATATGCCTCCTTTGACAAGGAAATTATGGAAGAAAGAGAGTTGGAGCAAGCTAGGAGTGAAATAGCTTCCCTAAAACACCAAGTGCATTACTACCAAGAAGCTAGAGGGGTTTCAAATTTAAATAAAGACTTGTTAGAAGAACATGACAAACGCCTTAAAGTGCAAGAAGACTTAGTGATGAAGGCAATTTCCCTTCAGGCGGAATCCCTATTGTTTGGGCTTACCTATAAGGATGTGCTTTGGTGGGTAGAAAATGGCACCAATGCACTAGAAAGAGTCGAGTTCATCCAAGTGGTGCAGAAGGATAAAGGGGTAGAGGACCACAACATTGAGCTATTGTCGGTTGAGCAGTTAGCTCAAATGCATTCAGTGGCCAAACATTGGGTGAAGATCATGGACGAGCCAAGAGATTGAGTGGAAGAAGAATGGGAGTGTTGCCTTCAGGTGTGGGAGAAGTTGAACCAATCGATGACCGACCTCCGATTACCAACCTTCGACTCTCCCATAGAATTTTGGAAGATAGATGAAGTATCGGTCGGTTTGCAACTATCAGTCGATGAATACAAGGATGAGATTGACAAACTGTTGTGGAATGAGGTAATATGCAAAAGTATGTCGTTGACCAAGTTAATATCGTCTATCAACTGCAATAGTTGACTGACGAAATGCATAAGTATACTTGTCGATTCAAGGACAATAAACATGAGTTGAGTATGTCAATGGATCAACACTAATTCCCTTTCGGTGACATTTGTGCAAAACTTTACGGAGAGTGGGTCAACTACATGGACAAGTATGCAAGACCAAGGACATCCAGATCACCCGCGTCCTCGTGACTCAAGCTACTTTCTATCTATTTTTGAGCCGCTGAGGTGATTGTTTCTTTTAGTTGTCTAGATTTGTATAAATAAGCGGGTATGCTCGATAGAAAGGACCTTTGGCTAAACAAACAATTTTCCTCTTATTTGATTGATGAATTATTTCTACAATTAATAGTGAAACTTTGTTGGAGCCTAGAATTGGATTGGAACCATTGTGTGATCTACGATTGATAGTGTGGATTGTTCAACATTTTGTTGTCCTTTATCGATGTCCAGTAAGATGTTCTTTTGATCAAGTTAGCTTGTGAACTTTGAATATTGCTCTCATTGATTTTATCATTTGTTTAGATATGCATGTTAATATTTGTTAAAGCTTTAGCTTAATAATCAGTAAATTTGGACTTATTTCTCAATAACTGAAATATCTTAGTTGGCAATTATATGCATTTGTAACACTTGTTATTAAGTCTTTTACAGGGAATTGTTTCTCGGAGGAACATATATCAATATGTTTGTATATGTTATCATGTTTTTCTGAGAAATTAGGTTTAAGAGAAACTATATTTTCCTGCATTCTTTCTTTCACTAGATTGGTTAACATAATTATTTCTTGTGAACTACCTTGAACTACAACTATATTCTAAAAATACAGAAAACCTTCCCCCCAAAATAGAAAAAGAACAAAGGAGATAAATCAACAAATCTTAAATCCCATCGAAAGATTGTTGGATCATTAATCTGGAGAATCACACTCCCAAACGAAGAAGTGATCTGTATTTTATGAACATAACGAAATGAATAAAGATCTATATTATTAACACATAGAGACAATGAACAATAACATAGATACAATAAAACTTGGCTTCTATTCAATAATGAAATATGTTGAAACTGTAAAATGCAGACTGAAACAAGCTTGCTAGAATGGTGGCGACTTATCTTTGAGAAGAGATGTGATGGTTGTGCTCATTCGCAAGAAGATGATTAATGAGGTTCCAAAAGTCTTTTTTAAATCAAACATGAATGCAAAAACCCTAGACATCCAAAAATCTAACCCTAGGAGATGTAGCGCTAAAAGTCATGTGGGCCCTATTGGGGTAAGTTGGTACATCAACTTCTTGGGGTCGTAACTTTTGCATACGATCTTCGTTTTAAGTGCATGATAGCCCGTTGGAAAGGTTTATTCGAGGACTAGATATTATGTCATCACACTATGACTTTTTGTACAATGTGACTGTGGCAGGCCCAGAAAACACTGTTTAGGGCCTCAAAACGGTCCTGGAAGTTTAGAACCCGAAAATCTAGAAACAAACTGCCAAAATGAAAAATGAAACTCCCAAGATGAAATCTGTATGTGAGCCAATTGGAATAGGTGGGTGGCCACCGATATCCATCTGGATCAATCCTCCCCCCTTAGGAAGCAATGGTTTCCATTGTGTTGAGTTCCCCCATCAGATGAGGAAATTTCTGCTGAATTTGGCCCTAGGTGAGCCACTTTCCTTGGTGCAGGAGTTGCCCTGCTTTGATAACTCGATAAAGATAGATATTTTGTTGGCGAGTTCCCTTGACCCATGTGTCCACGATATGATCAGTGGATG
Source organism: Picea sitchensis (assembly GCA_010110895.2). Classification (NCBI taxonomy): domain Eukaryota; kingdom Viridiplantae; phylum Streptophyta; class Pinopsida; order Pinales; family Pinaceae; genus Picea; species Picea sitchensis. Next base: position 14,875 of record SNQJ01S0175463.1, on the reverse strand, counting down.
CCTGCTCCATGTAGTCAGGGTTGAGCTATGTTGGTGTCAACTGTTCTGCTACCTCTGACGTGTCCAATAATGGTGGAAAGTATGGCCGAATGAGGTTCACATTAAACATTGGGTGCAATCCAAGGAAGGGGGTAATGTTGAGCTCAAAAGAATTGCCACCCACAACCTTGGTGATGGTATAAGGTCCATAGCGGAGTGGACGAAGCTTCCGATGGGGCCTTGTAAGGTGTTCTTTCTGCAAGGGTAAACAAAGTTTATCTCCCACCTTAAACTTATGTGGCACCAGATGTTGATCATGGTGTTGCTTGTACTTGGCATTGGACTTCTGCAATATATTCTGAACCTATTGGTGGATGTGCTGGAGCCTCTCAATGAACCCGATAGCTTTGTCAACTTCAGTTTGAGCATGGGACGAGTCTGCCTGAGTTGTCGTAAGGGGCACTGCAACATCCATGGGACCCAATAGTTGAAATCCCAACCCCACCTGAAAGGGGTTGTGTCCGCTTGAGCTATGCATGGATATGTTGTAGCTGTGTTGAACATAGGGAAGACTCTCATCCCATGTGCGGGGGTGATTGGAATTGTACATGTGCAGTATATACATGATCATCCGTTTGACGACCTCGGTTTGGCCATTCACCTGGGGGTGGAATGCAGTGGATTTGGAGAGCTTGGTGTCCAATAATGACTAGAGACTCGACCAAAATGTGCTAAGGAACCAGTTATCCCGATCTGAGACGATGGTTTGTGGTATCCCAAAATGTACCCACACTCGTTCGAAGAAGAGCTTGGCAATGGCCTCTGCTGTGATGCTCTTCTGGCAGGAAACCATAATCACCATTTTAGAAAAATGATCAACCACCACAAAAACACAGTCATTTCCCTGCTTGGTTGATGGAAGGCCCGACTTGTAGTCCATAGAGATGGATTCCCAAGGCCTTTCAGGAGAAGGCATAGGGGTGTACATTCCTTGTTTCTTAATGGTTGGTTTGGCAATGGCGAAGGTAGTGCAGGACCTGATATACTTGCTGACATCCTGTCGAAGTTTCGACCAATAGATATGTTGTTGCCGCACGACCATTGTCTTTTCTACGCCAAAGTGTCTTACGACCCGACTGTAGTGGGATTCCCAAATCAGCTTCGCTCGATCGCTTGATGGAACGCAGAGATGGCTTGTTATCCCCCACTTTTAGGGATAACTAGGAGATTATGTCTCAAGGCCCACAGGTCCTAGACATGGAGTACCGAGAGCCAGATCGACTTGAGCATGGCCCTGAAGGGCCCATCTTTTCTCCCTTTGTCAACAACAACAACATCCATCACCTTCGGCTTGGTCTTGTATTAGAGATGGTTCTTGCTCCATGAGGTAATGAGTCCGGGTATCATGGTATTTGTCACTCTGATCCTCAAAACCTTTGAATATGTGCATTCAATTCCTTTTGTTTCTAACAAATGCTTGGATCTTATACTTGTCCACTTGACCATGTTTGGGGGTAATGACAAGATGCCATAGTAAGCCTGTGCCCATAGGTTTTGGTTTGCCACTGGGGGGATTTTTGAAAAGTCATCGTCCGCTCTTGTCATATCACCACTTTTTCATCTTGTTTCCTGCTCATCTATCCCATTACATTTATCTGGGCATTGGGTTGGCCAATCATTTAAGGGTTGCACCTTGCCTTGTGGGAAGGGGTTAAAGGCCTAGAAGGTAAAAGTAAGTTGGCGAAAGATAAAAGCCTAGAAATAAACCTCGAGATGCTTCGCCCAGGGATCCCCGAGAAAGCAGTAAAAAGATTCTTAGCAAGAAACAAGAGGGACCCAATAAAACTAATAAAACAAGACCTAGTAAGAGGATAAGGGGTCTCATCACGAGCCAACCTATTAGGTCCATGGGTGCCTAGCAGTATGACACTACTAGCAGCTGGTCACCACGCCAGGGTAGTGGCTCTTGGTTGCATGGCCAAGAGAAAGGGGGTCTCATCATGAGCCAACCTTCTCATTTCTATGAAAGTACTTGTGGGTAACACTACCACCACTGGTCACCACGCCAGGGCAGTGTCCCCTAATTAGCCTCTTGAAAGAAAAAAGAAATAAGAATAAAATAGCATGAATGGGCTTGGAAACAATTGCATCCAGGACAACTGCAACTCGCCTTCTACAAAGGCACTCACAGGTAAGCCCTACATTTCCCTGCCTTCACCGCACCCCTTGTCAAGACATCCCTTATCCACCTCACCCACTTACATGACTTGGATTTAATTTCTTCCGGAAACATCCCTTTTTCCAGTGGATACTAGCCCAATAGGACGCCCTGTCACTTTCCCCAAACATTTATTGCAGACTTGTATAATGTCTTTGAGCACTTAACTGGGGTAATAAGGGTTTTATGCACATGTTTAATAATATTGATGATGAGATGTGATTGACATTGCTATGATCCCCGTGACTTATGAGCCCATGGAGGGCGTAGCTGTTGATGTGCAGGATCATGCCCGATGGACAGGTACACATGGGGAGATGATTAGTTCGGACTTCGATGGGGTTGAAGAGCCCACCAGATGGATGTTGAAACCCCAACAGGGGGCAGAGACAAGACAAAGGGGTTTGCACCAGAGAAGAGGAGGATGTTCCACAGAGGCACCCTGACAGAGCCTGACCTAAGGGGGTTGTGACCTTTTCGTTGGAACGTTGGCCTTGGAAGGCCTAGGACGTCACCCAGGAGGTTCATGACATCATCCTTGCTTCATGGACGTTTTGGTAGATAGTCAGGGCATTTTGGCACGTGTGGCAGCTTGGAGAAGCCCAAGGAGGGCTAACGTTGTGCTTTAGGAGGCTGCATTTGCCCTAGAAAGGGCTAACGTCACCCTAGAAAGGGGATGACGTCTCACTTTTGCTTGATTAGGGTTTAATTTTAAACATTTAATGTAAAACATTATGATTTTGGTATTTTGGCCTTGTCGGCCTTTTAATGACCTAAAATGTAATTTAGGCATTGGTATGCTATATATTGAGGGGTTTTACCTTCATATTTTCATCATCTTTCACTCACTCATTAGTGAGGTCTGAAATTTGCGCCCTTCTTAGGGTTATTGGATGAAATTGTGAGACACACTTGTTGAAGGAAGACTTTTACTGGCATTTTTGGCATTTCTCTTGGTGGAAGGTGTTACAACTAGGGTTTTGCTACATGGTTTCTTGGTTTATGTAAGTGAATTTCTGCAAACACTTCTTAATTGAATGGTTTTAGTTTTACTTGCACATGTTATTATAAATTGTTGAATCAAACCCTAAGTGACAAGCACTAGTTATTGTCTTTGTCTCATGTTCCCACTAAGATTTTAAGCCATGTGATTTGCATGAAGAAGATAGAGCCTTTCCATAGCAACACTCTATTCTTTTCTTCTAACCTAGCCGTTTTGTCCTTGTTGAGCTAAGAAGGAGAAAAATGCACCAAGGCCTAGGGTTTCTACACCTGATGAGCCTTTTTTCCCTAGGGTTTGTCTAGTGAAGCCTTGCTTTAGCAACACATCACTTACAAACTCTCTTGTCTTAGATCAATCATTATTCAAGCTAGTCGTTTTTATTGCCATTGGGCTAAAGAAGGAGGAGAGAGCACTGAGGCCTAGGGTTTCTACACCAAAGTGAGCCTCTCTCCCCTAGGGTTTCATTGTTGACGCCTTGTTATAGCAACACCTCAACATTTAACCCTCTTGTCTTTAGTTTCATCTTTATCACTTAGTCTTTAAGCCTTGCGTCCTCTTTTGACTCCATTTTCCCTAGTAATGCACTGGTCTAAGACCTCTTGCATTGAGTAACTTGATCACAAACAAACTTCCAATACTTTGAACAAACCCTAACTCTCACTAACCCTAGCCTAGACTAATCCTACTAACCCTACTGTTGTCGTCACCTTCTTGTGCTATAAACACCTTTGTGCATCTTTCGTTATACTTTTAAAGCAATTGAATGATTGGTTAAGGCATTGTTTATAAAGTGTTGGTATTGTTATATTAAATGCCAAGTTTTTTTAGCATCTATTGAGAAGTGATATTGTAATCATAGCTATTGTACAAACATCGATTTACTTCATCAATATTATTGCGCAATTGCTTATTATCAGAAAATTCATTTGATTATATGAAGTACTAACCAACAAGCAAGCTTGCACATGTAGTTTCTTTGTTGCTTTGTCTCGGGTAGGTATTCTTCTTAGTTATTACTTCCGGTTATCTTTTATCTTCATTGGCTATTAAGCCAGACTTTCTGATCAGGTGGTGACTTGTGAGGGGGAATATTATCACTTAGCCTTTCTAAGTCTTTTGCCTTCTCAAAACCCCAGGTCATTGGGGATGTCTCCCTTGGGCCTTACCTCCCTAAACAGAAAGAACCTTCCCATTGAGGTGACAGTGGTGGGATTGGTTCAGTTACGCCAGTTCGACCTCCCTTCATCCGTCTATTATCCTAACTACAAACTGTACGATAACATGGCCCAGATGGCACAACAACCCATCCCGAAGATGGAAATCAGTGACAGTGGTGTTTGTGCCCAACATCTGGTAGATGGCAGCAAAGTCAGGATCTCTCTCATAGAGTTGGGGCCATTCAGAGGTCTCGTGGCCGCAAGAGTTTAGCATTGTGGTGAGTGTTGCAACTGGCGGGCGGTTGAGGAAATCAACGACGTGATTGATGCTTTTTGTCTTATACTTGATGTTGAGATGGAACTGTTGCAAGTATGTGGACCACTTCAGATGGCGGTCATTCTGCAATTTTCCCTGAGTCTATATGAACTGCAACGACTTATGATCGGTGTGGATGATTGGCTCCTTCTGAGAATGTAATGCCTCCATTGGCGACAGACTTGAACGATGGAGTACATTTCTTTGTCGTAATTAGGGTACTTACGAACGACATCTGGTAGTGTCTCACTATGATAGGCCATAGGGTGTCTGTGTTGAGCGAAAACTGCGCCCACAACATAGTTTGAAGCATCTGTCTCGATCTCAAAGGGTTGTTGCAGGTTGGATAATGAAAGCACTAGGGTTGAGCACAAATGTTGCTTCAAATCATTGAATGCTTGTTGTTGTGACATGCCCCACACGAACTTTGTCTTACCACCACCCCTGGTTACTTGGCTGAAGGCCCATGCAATATGGGAGAATCCCAACACGAACCTGCGATAGAAATTGGCAAGGCTTAAAAAGCTCTGAAGCTCAATGAGTGTAGTTGGGGCTGGCCAGTCACGAATGACCTGGATCTTGGCTGAATCCACATGCACCCCATGCTCATCAACAATGTAGCCTAGGTACTGGACCCTGTCCATGCCGAAGGAGCATTTTTCCAAATTTGCATATAGCTCGTGCTGTCACAGAGTGTGCAAAACCTGTTGAATATGTTGCAAGTGTTCCACCCAATTATTGTTGTAGATGAGGATGTCATCCAGATACACCACCACAAAAGAATTGGTGAAAGGTCGCAAGATATTGTCCATTATCCTTATGAAAGTTGTTGGGGCATTCGTCAAACCAAAGGGCATGACCAACCATTCAAAAATACCTTCTTTGGACTTGAAGACAGTTTTCCATACATATGTCTGCTCTATTGGGACTTGGTGGTAGCCAGACTTCAGATCAATCTACTGAAGTATTTCCCCCCCTTAAGCTGGTCAATGAGATCGTCGATTCTGGGAATCGAGTATCGGTTTTGACTGTGATTTTATTTAGGGCCCAATAATCGATGTAGAGTCGCCATGTCTCGTCTTTCTTTTGCACAAGCATGATTGAGGTTCCACACGATGATGAGCTGGGTCGGATGTGCCCCTTTTGGAGTAGTTTTTCTATCTGATGCTTGATCTCCTCGTTTTCTTACAGAGAGCGGTGATAGACTGGCCCATTGGGTAGCGGTGTGTCAAGGGTCAGATCGATTGAATGCTTGATTTGATAGTGTAGAGGTACCTCAGTGGGTGAGGAGAATACATATTTGTATTCTTCCACGACCTTATCCACTGGCTTCTGTTGTGTGGAGAGTTCGATCGCGAAGGCCATGGATGTGGCTGCAACCTTCCACTCACTTTGAGAGCGAATCTCGAAGAAGACAAATTTCTCGGTCTGAGAGATGACCTTCCTGCATTGCTTGGCAAAGATCAAGGAAATGGCAGTAGGTGGGACAACCTCGGGTATCTTGTACAATTTCCTGTCCAAAGTAATAATAAAACTATGAGGCCTAGACTCATATACAACATGACGTTTCCATAAATAAGTTTGGCCCAAAAGAACATCACAAACTTCAAGGGGAGCAACATCACACAATACCTCATCTTTGAAGGGCTTGATGTCATAGGACATGCGACACTGTTGGCTGATGCGAAGATTGCTTCCTTAGAGGAGCCATCCGATGGTGTATGGCTGCGGGTGCAGCATTGTTGGAAGGGTTGACCGCTTGACGACTTCCACTGAGATGAGGTTCTTTTGGCTGCCGCTATCAACGATGAAGTGCAACGGAGTACCCTTCACCCACATCTGTGAATGAAAGAGGCGCTCGCCTTCCTCTAGCTCGTCAGGTTCACCAGATTGGATCTTGGTGGTAGCAACGGTGGCACTGGGTTCCGCGTCAAAAATCTATCTTCCATTTTTTGGTTCTGACTTTGAGTTAGAACCCACATCTGATGCAGAGGCTTTCACCTCCGCCACCAATGTCTGCTTTGAGCAACGATCGACGATGTTATTCCAGGGGATCTTATGGAAGTCGCACCACTTCCCGGTGTCTTTCTTTGTCTTTCCATTGTCCTTCTTTTTTTCCGGATTAGACTAGTTGTCCTGAAGTTGTCCATCTTTTCTCTGCCCTTTGTTCTGCGGGTTGGGGTTTCCCTTGCCTTGCTTCTGCTGTGAGGGGTTCCCAGGCTCAAATTGTCGCGTCTTTTGCTTAAGCTTCTGCTCAATTTTGACAACATATCAATAGGCCACGCCCAAGGACGAGATGTCCAGAAATTCCATTTATGTCTGGATCTATCTATGCAGACCGACGCAGTACTTGAGCACCAGATGTCACTCATAATATTTGATACCCAGCTTGGTGCGCAAGGTATGGAAGATATTCGTGAACTCTGACACTGTTTGGTCCCTTTCCTGCCGCAGTGTGGTCCATTTTGTATACAAGTTGTCATAACTTCCAACATGGTAGTATTGTTCCTTAATAACATCCCTGAAGGACTCCTAAGAGAGTGTGACTGTAAATAATGAGGGTTCCTCTACTTCCTTTTGCTCACAGAAAGTCTCCCACCAATATTTGACACAAGGGACAACTTTGAGGAGCGCAAATGTAAACTTTTCTCTATTGGAAAAGTTATGGACAAAAACATACCCTTCTAGCAGATTCAACCATTTGTCTACAACATCTGTGTCTATCTGACCTTTAAATATAGGAATATCAAAGTTGATATATACCTTGAAGGGGGTGGTGCCTCTGTTCGAGGAAGATTCGTCACCTGTTGGTAGTCATAGAAGGATTTGCAAAAAACTATCCATCATCTCGTTCCTCTGTTGCGCGAGGGCTTCATCGAGCAACAGTTTGAAAGGATCTCATGTCTTGTCATCTTTATTTTATCCTGCCATGGAAGGTCGCTTGGGCATGCGAGAGCCTTTGTCCTTGAGATCCAACTCTTTGTACCTTGACCTCGTCGGGGACATGCATTAAGAACGACAAGGAGCAGACCTCTTTGATACCACTAATCCAAATTTTATGAGCAGAACGAAATGAATACAGATCTATATTATTAATACAGAGATACAATGAACAATTACAGAGATACAATAAAGCTTAGCTTCTATTCAATAAGGAAATATGCTGAAACTGTAAAATGCAGACTAAAACAAGCTTGCTAGAATGGTGGTGGCTTATCTCTGAGAAGAGATGTGACGATTGCGCTCATTTGCAAGAAGATGATTACAATGAGGCTCCAAAATCATTTTTTACATCAAACATGAATGTCAAAACCCTAGACATCCAAAAACTTAACCCTAGGAGATGAAGTGCCAAAAGTCATGTGGGCCCCGTTGGGGTAAGTTGGTACATCAATTTCTCGGGGTCGTAACTTTTGCATACAATCTTTGTTTTAGGAGCACGATATCACGTTGGAAAGGTCTCTTTGATGAATACACATTATGTCATTGCACTTTGACTCTGTCTCCAGTGTGACTGTGGTGGGCCCAGAAAACGTTGTTTATGGCCTCAAAACGACCCCGAAATTTCAGGACCCGAAAATTTAGAAAAAAACTGCCAAAATGAAAACTGAAATTGCCAAGATGAAATCTGTATGTGAGTCAGTTGGAATAGGTGGGTGGCCACCGATATTCATCTAGATCAAGAAGAGTCTAATTGGGCCTCATCTTCGGGTGTGATCCCTACTGTTGAGTTAAATGGAATCCATCTCCCTCAACAGAAGGGGCAATGAACTAACAAGTTGTCAACAAATTTTTGATTCATTTTGCATAAAATGCATCCATTGGGGCCCTCCCAAGTTCCCTTTTTATAATTTCCTTATGTGAGAATTTTATTGGAGATGGCTAGATAGAAGAAGATTCTAGTTTTTAGAGGACATATTAATTTCCAAATAGTCTTCCACCACCATGCCATTTCACATGTTACTTCCTCTTTTATCCTAGCATCATATCCCAACTTAGTGAAGATGGCAGAAGTGTCCTCAGACACACAAATTTCATTAAAGAAGGAAAATAATTTACACAATTAATGCAAGAGTTTACAATCTCCAACATTACTCTTGCATGAGAAAATGAGAGATTTAATAAGCTCATCATACTAATTCTAAGCTAATTTTTGGTATGGACATCTTATCACATAATCATATGAGCATGACAAGTGTCCATGTACATTAAATAAAGATTCTAACAATTTCCTATTTTGTTGCTTCTAAGAAGCGACTATTTTCTAGACTCATTATCTAATCTAACTAAAAACATTCTAGAAAAGCTTAAGTATAATAAAATAATATTATACTAAGTATATTAGGATCATAATATCTAACATTCCCCCCTTTGATCCAAAAGTATATTGGAACAAATACCAAGTTCTTCTCTAAACTTAGTAAATTTGATCCTGCCAAGTGGTTTCGTGAAAATCTCTGAGATCTGATATTCTAAAGGACGATACATTGGTTTGATGATGCCCTTTGCAATGAGTGTCCTGGTGTAATGATACTTTTTGTTGACATGCTTTATCTTGGAATGGAAAATTGGATGTTTAACAAGTTTAATGGTTGATTGTCTATCAATTAACAATGAAGTAGCTTATGTTTGAGAAATTCTCAAATCTTGTAAAACTCTGCGTAACCAAAGTATTTCACATGTTGCTTCTCATGTTGATATATATTATGCTTCTGCAAAAGATTTTGCTACAATAGTTTGCTTCTTGCAACTCCAAGAAATTGTCATTGATCCCATATTCATCAAGTAACCTAATGTTGATTCCCTATCATCAACACTTCCAACAAAATCGATATCGAAATATCCAACAAGTACACATTTTTTTATTCTTCTTGTATAAGAGACCATAATCTTTCGTACCTCAAATATATATAAGAACCCGTTATGTTGCATTCCAGTGGCTTTCCCTTGGTTCTTGCATAAATCTTGAGAAAATATTGACTGCATATGATAAGTCTAGACGAGTGGTTGTCAAATAAATCAAGCTACCAATCAACTTCCTGTAACTAGTGCTATTTACCAATCCCCCCCCCCCCTTCAAGTTTTGAAAGTTTTAAATTTTTCTCCATTGGGGTGAGAATGGATTTGCAATCTGTCATGCCAAAAAAATTCAATAGCTCAGATGCATACTTTCATTGACTAATGGAGATGTTGTTTGAATGTTGGAATACTTCAAGTCCAAGATAGTAGTGAAGTAATCCCAAATCTGTCATCCTGAATCTAGCCTGTAATTCCTTCTTTACTTGTACAATATGATCATCATTGTTCCCGATAATGATCAAGTCATCAACATGCATTACTAAAATTACCAGATTTTTACCTTGTAGGCGCACACAAAATGTATCATCAGATTCACTTCGTTGAAATCCAATTTTGTGAAGGTAATCATCCATTTTGGCATACCAAGCTCTGGGAGCTTGTTTCAATCCATATAACGCCTTGATCAATTTACAAACTTTTTGTTCTTGTCCTTCAAGCTCAAAACTGGGAGGTTGAGTCATATGTACTTCTTCCTAGAAATCTTCATTGAGGAAGGCGCTTTTGACATCCATCTGATGTACTTTCCATCCTTTTTGAGCGGATAATTCAAGTACGATTCAAATTGTGTTCCACTGTGTTGTTGGTGCAAAATTTTCTTCATAATCAATCCCTTCATGTTGTGCAAAACCCTTGGCTACAAGTCTTGCCTTATACTTATCTATTGTTTCTTCTGGCTTATACTTGATTCGATAAACCCATTTGCATCTGATGGGTTTAACATCTCGAGGACAATCAACAAGTTTCCAAGTCCCATTTTCTATCACTGCTTTATACTCATCAACCATTGCTTTTTTCCATTCGTCATGTTTCACTGCCTCTTTGAAAGTTGAAGGCTCAGTGAAATCATTTGATACTAAGGTAAAATTTTCTTCATCCTTGTTTGAACTTCTTGTACCTGTTTTGTTTTGTTCATCAGGTCTCACATCTTTCAAAAGTTGAATAGCCCACTTAGGGAGTTGATGTTGACTTGTTCAAGGATCTGAATTATCACCATTATTAAAAGTAGGATTGATAAAGACAAAAGCTCTACTTTCCTTTGAAGTCTCTGAAGGTGGAGTTTCATTATCTTATGAACTACTGGATGAAGATTTAGATGAACTTTGTGATGAAGAAGAAGGTAAACTTGATGAAGAACTGTCATGTTCTAAAAATATCCAATCAATTTCAAACCAAAATTGTTGACTTGGTTGATTGTGCATCACGATTTTCCCTTTATCAACTTGTTTGTCCAATTGTTCGAGAAGGATTTCTATTTCTACAACACTCTTTCTTTCTATTTCATCAAATATAACATCTCGACTTACAATGAATTTGTCGTCAGATAAAAGGTGATATCCCTTCTTCTCATTAGAATATCCAAGCAAGATACATTTCACACTTTGTGAATATAACTTAGTTCGCATTTTTTTAGGAACTAATACATAACATACTGAACCAAAAAGTCGAAGATGTTTGATTCGAGGCTTGAATCCATACCATGCTTCATATATTGTGATCCCATCCAAAGAAGCAGTGGGAGATCAGTTCCTTAAGTAAACAACAGTATGACCTGCTTCAACCCAGTATGAGGGACTTAAATTTTTTAATGTTAACAGGGATCACGCCATTCCCAATAAAGTGTGATTCATCCTTTCTATTACTCCATTCCGTTGAGGAGTGTATACATTTTTCAATTGCCTTCTGATTCCCTTTTCACTACAGAAGTTTTGGAATTCATTGGAAGTGAATTCCCCTTCATTATCGGTATGTAATGTACCAATATTTTCCTTAGGTTCATTTTCAACCAGACGTCGAAAAATCTTAAACTTTTCAAAGGTTTCAGAATTTGCTTGTAAAAAATAAACCCAAGTCATTCTACTATAATCATCAATAAAGAGTAGAAAATATTTACAATCACCTAGAGAAGTCTCTAGGGGTCCACAAAGGTCAATATGAACAAGTTGCAAACATCTATTTGCACGCCATGAACCTAGTGGAAATGTCTCTCTATTTTGTTTCTTGTATGTGCAAGCTGCACATCTTGCATTCTCCTTTTTAAAAGTTGGAAGTCCTCTAACCATTCTGTGTTTTTGAAGTTGTGAGAGATTGTCAAAATTCAAATGTCCATATTAGACATGCCATAACCTTAGTGGTGAAATCGTTGAATCCACAACTCCTACAAAATCTTTCTTCTGAGGAATGACTTTCCCTTTCATTCTAAGAAGCTTGCTATCTTCATATCATGTTATTTCTGTCTTCAAATTCTATTTGGTGGAGTTGATTTTCACTCACCCATCTTCCATGATGATTTGATGTCCTGCTTGTTGAATCATCACCAATGACAACAAATTCTTTTTGAATGTTGGTACATACCAAACATTCGATATCATTTTCTCTCTAATTCGAGGAAGATAAACTTTTACTCAACCTTTTCCATAAGGTGTGTATCGTATCATCATCCAAAAATATCAAATTTAGTTGACAATCTTGAAATGTCCAAAATAAGTCACGTCCGAAAGTCATATGTTGAGTAGCTCCAATATCTAAGATCCAAACATCTTCATAGTCACTTTTAAGAGAATAAGTGGAGACTTCTAAGACTGTTGATTCTGAATTCTAAAGTGCAGTAAATATATATTCTGAAGCATCATCCTCTTGATCATTAGCATATTGTGTCGAAGTTGATTGTTGCTTAAAATTTAGTATTTTCTCGATTGGAGTGTGACAATCCTTTGCATAATGACCAATTTTGTTGCGTCGTCTGCACACAACCTGATTGAAGTCTCTACGTCTACCATATTGATTATTAGGGTTTTGAGGTCTTTCTTATTGACTTCTCTTGAATTTGTTTGATCCTCGTTGAAAATTTGTGCTTCCTCTTCCTTGATCATTGTCGCTTCCTCTTCCTTGATCATTGTCGCTTCCTCTTCCTTGACTTCATCCTCGACCTTTTCCTCTCTAAGCTGACTAATCTCGATTGCCACATCCTCTGTTATTGAATTGAGCTCCTCTTCATCTTGAAATTTGAGTTGATTGCTTACTAGTACTAACTTATGTAAGGAAGACATCTTCACCGACTTGTTTCTTCTTTTCAAAAGTTTTATCATGTTGAGCTAACAATTCACTCAATTGATCAAAACATATCTTATCTAACTTTCCCGTCAACTGTAAAGTTTCCAAGAAGTGTTTGTAAGAGGACGAAAATCCGACAATCAAGATCGTTGTCATCAAACTGTCATTTACAACAGTAAATCTTGCCTTAGAAATATCTTGTCTTAATGTTCTTAACTCTGGAAATGTACTCAAGTACAGCTCCACCTTCGGTCACTTTATGTTGAAGCAATTTCAATTGAAAGTCATCTGTTTTTGTTTTTTTGTTTTTTGTTTCAGGTTGAGTATCAAACATATCTTTAAATGTTTTCCACGCAGACCATACATCAGATGCATTTTCAATGTGAACATACACTTCTTCATTTATAGATGATTTAATCAATGCTAATGCATTTTCATCTTTTAGCTCCCACTTAGCTATTGGTTTTGCGCCAGTGGATTTATTTGGTTTTACATCGCCATTAGATATGTCTTTCCATAGCTCATTATAAATCAAAGTACTTTCCATATGTCATTTCCATGCTTTGTAATTTTTGGAGCCTTCTAGTTTATCAGACTCGGAAAACAAATTTATCAATTTGGACATTGTGAATGTTTGCTGAAAGAAAAAAATTGCGCCAAAGAAGATCATGCACCACACAAACGATAAAAGAACACAACACACTCCTCTGCAAAAAGATGAACTTTTGGGGCTTCACCTTGACCCTTATATAGTCGATTGAAAAAAAAGATTAAACTTTTTACTTGGCTCTAATCGATTCTTAAAAAAATATGGTTACAATTTCGCTTGAAATTTGACTTTTTACCATACATATTTCTTCATAATAACAAAAAAAATATAGATATTTCTTCTTAATAAAGAAAAAAATATACATTACAATCTTCTTCTCTTTGCTGGCCCCCCTTCAAAGAAAAAAAATTACTTCAATTTTACTACAAAATACAATGATGCCCTTTACCCCAAAAAAAAAATAAAAAAAATAAATAAATAAATAAATAAAAATAAATAAATAAATAAATATTATAGCCCCTTAAACATTACTTCAAAAATTTAATAATGATGCCGGATCGCCACTTTACAATCTACTTCAAAAAATTACCACTTTTGTTCAATACAATTCATATTATAGCCCCTTAAACATTACTTCAAAAATTTAATAATGATGCCGGATCGCCACTTTACAAAATACTTCAAAAAATTACCACTTTTGTTCTTTCCCCCTTTTGAAGTAAACTAATTACTTCAAATTACACATATCAATTTTTTTTTTTTAAATACCACTCTTCCTTATAACTCCCCCTTTCAAAACAGTTCCCTTTCGTTTTGTTTACACTAAAAAACATGGAACGTACTCATAAGTTTTTGCATTAAAAAAATGAATATAATACTTTTGAAAAAGGTATTTTTTTTTTTTTTTTTTTATGCCATTCCTCTTTTAAAACAATTTATTCCAAACAAAACGTTGAAAAGTGAAACCGTGGGGAATTAGTTGAGTAGCCGTCGGATAGTTACTTTGTTATTGGTTCTACGGAGTGGGTTAACTCTGCATTAGGGAGTGGGTTAATTCAGGAGTAATCTTTTCTAATTAGTTATTAGTTATTTTTCAGGAAAATATTATGGCAGTTTCATTTTAAATTTTAGGTTTTAATATTTTCTGAGTATTTGGGTTGGTTTAAAATGGACAAAACATCGGACTATCCCGCACGCTGGTCGCCCCTGCGCGCCTCCTTCGCCCCTGCGCGGCCCTTAGGCAGCCAAGCTTGCTCGAGAGGATCTGCAGAGCTCCCCCGTCACCATGGAAGGCCCAGGGGACCCCGATCCGCCCCCTGAGGTTCAGGCCTTCAGGAAAATGGTAGCTTCAGGCCCAAAGCGGGCACCAACAGCTTCATAGCAAAAGTTCGTAAAGAAGATGGCCTCCATCCCCACGGTGGCACTGCCAGAGGAAGAAATCTGTAAAGCAGCACTGAACCTGACTGAGAGAGGTTTAATAGGACAGTTCATGGGCCTTTGGCCATCGCCGAAATCAGTTGAA
>SNQJ01S0175462.1:7110-23303 GCA_010110895.2 Picea sitchensis | reverse complement strand
AGTTTTGTGGACCCCGTTTTGGGTAGTTTGGTGTATCAACTTCCCAGGGGCGTAACTTTGGCATACGATCTCTGTTTGAGTCGCACAATAGCTCATTGGAAAGGTCTATGCGAAGAATACACATGGTGTCGTCACACTTTGGCTAAATCTTATAGTGTGACTGTGGCAAGCTCTAAAAATGTTGTTTAGAGCCACAAAACAAACCCGGAAGTTCAGGACCCGAAAACTAAAAAAAAAATTTGCCAAGGTGGAAGACTGTTTTTTGAGCCAGTAGAATAGGTGGGTGGCCACCGATATCCACCTGGATCAATACTCCCTCCTTGGGAAGCAATGGTTTCCATTGCATTGAGTTCTCGGGGGAGCGGGGGAAGCATTTGTTGAACCTAAACCTTGGTGAGTTGTTTGCCTTGCTGGAGAAGTTGTGTTGCTTAGTTTGTTGAAGACTATCACGAACCTGTTGTTGGTGGGGTTGATTCTATTCAACCAGTCAAGCTACATGAGATGAATGTGTGCAGAAGGAATCTTTGCACTTTGTTGCAACCTTGTCGACCTGCTTCTGTTGAATGGAAGGTGCTTAGACTGAGGCTACAGTGGTTGTGGTGTTCTTATGTTCACCTTTTGAACAGATTGTGAAGAAGCTGAATTTTGTAGTATAAGATACTACATTGTGGCATTGTTTAAGTGGGACAATAGTTGGAACTACCTCTGGTATCGTGTAGAGATGACCCCCCAAAGTAACAATGGTACTACGGGGTCGAGACTCATAAATAACATGGCGCTTCCACATATATGGTTGGCCAAAAAGAATATCATAGACATCCAGTGGGGAAACATCACATAATACCTCATCCTTGAAGGGTTGGATTTTGTATGAAAATCGACACTGTTGGCTGACACGAAGATTGCTTCCCTGGTGAAGCCACTCGGTGTTGTATGTCTTCGGGTGTAGTGTTGTTGACAATCCTAATTGTTTGACGACCTCTATTGAGATGAGGTTCTTCTCGCTTCCGCTATCAATAATAAAATGCAGCAGGGTCCCCTTCACCCACATTTGTGAATAAAAAATATGCTCCCCCTCCTCAGGATATGTTGGTTCTTCTGGTTGAATGGTTGTGGTCGCAACAGTAGCAGTGGGGTCTACGTCGATAATCTCTCTTCTCCCATTATTTTCTGAATCAAATTATGAATCTGGGTTCGACTATTTCTATTTGATCTCGACCACCAATGACTGTTTTAAGAGACATTCATCGGTATTGTTCCAGGGGATTTTGTGGAAATCGCACCATTTTCTAGTGTCATTCTTCATCTTGGACGTATCATAAATAACATGAAATATGTTGAGCCATCAGATTGGACGTTGAGGTATTGTTTGACCATTGGATGGGTTACTCAACACTTAGATGAGGTGTGACACTTGACTCGACTTGGGCACATGACCAAGACTTTTTTTTTACACATCTAACCTTTGGACACATGGCTAACTTTTTACCCAAGAAAGAAAACTTTGGTTACCCAAGATATAAAAATGACAGAGATGATGTGAGCATATGAATGGATTTTACCTAGGACAAATAATAAAGGATACAAAACATAAAGAGGACACTACCTTTACAATTATCATAAACTTTGGTTTCTTAACATAAAGACTTTTTAATAAAATATGAATTCATCAAAAACTCATTCCCAATAATGATAACCATTTTGGGTATCTAACTTGGCTTTGGATGAAAAGAAAGACTCAGTATTTTAATTAGATAAACAAAAGAAAGAACAGGCTAAACTATAACTAAAGGAAGGACAAGAATACATTGTGGGATTAGCCAAATTGGAGATTTTGAGAAGGCGTAAAACCTAGTGAAGCTTGTGCAAATTTTGCGAAATTTTAAAATTTTGATGATGTTGATTAATGTTACAACATTAGGCTCCAATTGGGGATAGTGATTTCTTGCAAAGAACTAATAACCAACATACCATTGTTCCTTCTCCATTCTGCAATCTGAAAATGAAACCTATCTCTGTCAACCTATGAAACAAGTCCATAATCCAAACATGTTCTGAACCCATCTTTGTGCATCTTGTTCATTTACATATGAAAATGAACTTGATACAAACTGTACACTTAAATCAAACTACTATGCACACTTGAAACTGTCAAACTGAACTGAAAATAAACTGGTGAACTGAAAGATGAAATGTTGAAACAAATGCTCAAGAGAGGAGCTTATTTATGTACAATACTCCTCCATTATTCATCTCAACCACTTATGATAAAGTGATGTGATATTTCCAGTGAAACCACACAAGCAACTGTATAAGGGAATAAAATTCTTGCTTGCAATTATATGAGAAAGAGAAAAAATAATATGAGATCTGCGGTAAGAAGTTCAGTGGCAGCCTATATTTACAGTTACAAATTGATAGTGTGTTGAAACGTGTGATCTTCAACATATTAGGTGATGATGACTCCATCCACAATGTTATTGGATCACAAAAGTTCAAATAGATAATGATTTGATAATTAACCAATACCTCATCATGTTGTTCTAGCTGAATGGGAACACTCTTTGACTATTCAATTTTCCTTACTTCATTGATGATTTGAGTTTTTTTTCTCCTTCTGAGAGTCTGAGAAATAAATATAAGGAATCTGCAAACTGCTTTCATTGATTCTGAGAATTTCAACTGAAATTTATTCCAAACAAACTTCCTCGAACTTCATTTGATAGTCAAGATATGTTGGCTTACTAATTTCATGAATATTTTCTTTATCTAGACTTTTTGGAATTTTAAGAGAATCTTCTAGTAGCTCATACTTATCAAAAATGCTTTTCCCACCAAAAAATTCATTACCAATTAGTTTCACCAGAGGTTCATCAATTAGTTGTCCAGAACTTATTTTTTCCTCAAAAAGATATTGATGACATTTTTCAAGTAAAGAAACATCATTCTTCTCAATAGGCTCTTGACTTTTATCTTTATCCTCCAAAGCAGGGAGAAGAACTATACCTTCTTGAACAATTTCAAATGCATCCAAATCAAAATTGTCTAAAGGTGTTTCTTCATAGACCAATAGATCCTCTTAATCATCATTGTTGTAATAAACTTGTTCTTTCAACTCTTGATTGCAACAATCTTCGAAAAGAAGGTCAGCTAGATATAATTTTTTGCAATAAGAATGAAAAGTTGCATGAAAATCCCTTAATGAATAAATATTAGCAGCAGGTAAATCTTTGTACCACTGTTGAATATCCCCAAACAGAGAACTCAAAAACATTTTCATTAAAGAATCTTCATGATAGATATACAGTTGATGCATGCAAGCATGCAAATCCTTCAAGTGTTTTGTAGTACTTTTGTCATCATTTGTATTAAATATAGGAAGGTAATCTTCTCAACCTTCAATATTAGGCATAGGGTTTGGAAAACCAAGTATAGATGAGAAATCAAAAGGAGCATAACTTTCAGCTATACGAGAAGCAAATGATTTTGACATTAAAACACAGTGAAATCGCTAGTGGATTCTTCAGACCATGGAGTCACCAGGTGAAAAACTGAAACACCATGTATGCCTCCGACTCTTGTTCACCTTCAAGAATCAGAGCTGATCTTTGTTCATACTCCTAGGGAAAATTTGAACCCTTGATCCCTGGAAACAACGCCAAAAAATGTTGTATATTGAGATGTTCCTAGCTATTAGGAATATGCCAAAACCATTTTGAACCAAGCTTTAGATTGCAAGATGGCACTTCCAGTCAGAGGGGGCTCCCTTAAGGATCAGATTGAAATTGTTAGCTACCCACTATCATTGAACAACATCTTGAACATAAAATCACAGTGGCCAGATATAAGATGATAAAAGAAGGATAAACAGAGTTGGTATAAAAGGAAACAGGCTGGAATAAAAGTTGCAAACCTATCAGATCATATGTCTAATCCATTGGGCATGGAGTCTCAGCTAACAAAACACAATAGCTGAAAATGATAGATGGAAGAAATTGAGAAAACACAATGAATCTTAGACCTAACAGTGAGTGAGGAAGTCCCTGTGAATCTGAGATAAAGAAAGGTTGATCTGTTGTGAATCAGATAACGAATCTAACATAGTGACATTTAAATAAAATAATATGCTTCTATGTATATGTTCTCACTAAGAATGACTACGTCATAAAATTAATGAAAAATATATGACAAGAGTGGTTGTCGTACCAAGTTCCTCTCTCTCAAATATATCAACCTTACTGCAAATTACAAATTAATGAAGAAGAACATAGATGGAAAGTGAGAATCTCAATACAAAAAATAGAAAGAAGACAAAGCTCTGCTAGGAATGAGCCATGAATCCATGCATAAATCCTTAAGATCTGAAAAGATTACAATTTCCCTATGGTCTTACATGGAATGCAGCATGGCTGCCAAGAAATCTTCCTAAGATGATTACCCATGCTCCTGTCTTCAACTGTTGCTTTTAACTTCCTCCAGTGTTGAATGAATACCTTAAATCCTAGAACTAGTTGCTCAATTGTTGCCTAAAAATCTGGGACAAATTTTCCAAAATAGAATTCTATTTGAAGAAGATTTTGAGGCTCTTGACACCTCAGTTCCATGTGGTGTCCCATTCCTATGAAAAGTAGGGATTTGTTATGTGCATTTAGCTACCAATAGCATTATGTTTCCAGCTAACCTTGTTCTAGTATTTTTTGTAATTGAACATTAGCTTGTATCATCGATTGTTCACCTAGCTTTGCTCTAGATGTTGTTATACCATTTTATTGCATAACCAAGCAAGGGTTCATTTATAAATACAATTAGAACCTTGTCAGCATTGCTCCAACCATGTGACCATGTCCTTTCCAAAAGTGCATTGTTGGCCTTTTTGACATCATTCATCTGAAAATAAAAGCAAGTACCTGCAAAACAAAAACACCTTCAAGTACATGGGAATTTTACATAACTTGCCACAAGATCTGTGCATTGAAGATTGTTAATGACTAATGTAATTACTTAGGAGAAAAAAAAAAATCTCCAACCTTGTTATTAACTCCAAAAACTGTCCTCTCAGGTAATTGATTTTTATCTGACTTGAGATCTAATTCATTCCTTCTTTACCACCAGGGGTCAACATTGTCATTTAGTTCCTGAATTCTTGAAGGCTTCTCACCTCGTTCTACCATGGCCAAGACTTCGATATATGATTTCAAATATAGAGTAAGACTGGACTTCACACATGGAGGGGCATATGAAGGTCTCACTTATCCTTAATAGTTCGCACAACAGTATTTGCTTTGGAATTTGTTTGAGAAACTCCTCTCCAATCTACTTGCTTTATGCATCAGGGTCCTTTAAATGTGTCTCAATCTCCAAGATCACAGATTTGCAAACATCACAATTATTCTTAGAAAATACGAATCACTGCATATACTTATCTTCTGACAAAACTCCATTGGACTAATAGTTGCAATCTCTAAGAAAATTATTGGAGTATAATAGCCAACCAAGTTTTGACATAAAGTTGGTGAATCTGGAAGGAAGAAGCATCGAGAACATCAAATCATGGAGGAAGCCAAAGACCTGCAATGAAAACAATTTACTCCACCTAATACCCAATCTGACCATGCACGCGTTCCCTGGATCAACGGTGCTCATATTCTTGCAAAATAGACATGTGGTGTTGATAACCACCGAAGAGAAACGAGAAGTCATCACTTGCTGCCACGTAACAACAAAACAAAATAGAGGTAAAAGCATTTCGGGTCCGCGCTCCTTGATTAAAATCTACGCATGTTGAAATGCGAAATATGTCGAGCCATCAGATTGGACGTTGAGTTAGTGTTTGACCACTGTATGGATTACTCGACGCTTACATGAGATGTGACACTTATGCGACTTGAGCGCATGACCAAGACTTTTTATTTACACATCTAAGCTTTCGACACATGGCTAGCTTTTGACCCACGAAAGAAAACTTCAATTACCCAAGATATAAAAATGACAAAGATCATGTGAACATATGAATGGATTTTACCTAGGGAAAATAATAAAGGCTACAAAACATAAAGAGGACAATGCCTTTTCAATAATTATCATAAAATTTGGTTTCTTAAAATAATGACTTTTTAATCAAATATGAATTCATCAAAAACTCATTCCCAATAATGATAACCATTTTGGCTATCTAACTTGGCTTTGGATGAAAACAAAGACTCAAGAAAGAACATGCTAAACTCTAACTCATGGAAGGACATGAATACATTGTGGGATTAGCTTTTGATTTTTAGAAGGTGTAAAGCCTAGCGAAGCTTGAATAAATTTTGTGAAATTTTAAAATTTTGACAATGTTGATTAGTGTTACAACGGGATGGATTCTTGTACTATGTGATATTCATTGATGATTTCTCCCGTATGACATAGATGTTCTTCATGAAGACCAAGGATGAGATTTTCAATAGATTCCAGTAGTTCAGGGCTCGGGTAGAGAACCTGACAAGGAAGAATATCAAGGTGTTGAGGTCAGATAATGGAGGAGAGTAGAATTTCAGGGACTTCAATGATTTTGGAAAGGATGCAAGGATCAAGAGGGAGTTGATTGTTCCTTACAACCCACAAAAGAATGGGGTTGCGGAGAGGAAGAATAGGTCCATTATAGAGGCTACAAATCCATGATTCATTATCAGGATTTACCCATGTTCTTATGGGGAGAGGCATCTAGAACAACAGTGTATGCCCAGAAAAGGAGTCCTCACTGGACCTTGGGGGACAAGACTCCAAAGGAGGCTTTCACAAGTGTGAAACCAGAGGTCAATCATTTGAGGATCTTTGGTTTTCCAGTATACATCCATGTTCCCAAGGAGAAGAGGATGAAGTTAGAACCTTCTAGAAAGAAGGGTAATTTTGTGGAATACAACAATATTTTGAAGGCCTACAAGATCTACATTCTAGGACAACGTTAGATTGAGGTTAGTCGTGATGCTACTTTTGATGAAGAGGTAACCTTAAGGAGGTCTAGAGAGTCTCATATGGATATTGATAGTGAGGAGTAGGAGGCTCCGAAATATAAGGGTACAGATCCCTCTAGTCCAGTTGTTCATCCTTTAGACTATCAGGAGGAGTCAATAAAGCTAGCAGAGCCAGTGGATCTACCTAGAGGTGTTGCAGTGACCAAGAAGAGGCCAACATGGATTTGTGACACCTTGCAAGATGCAAAGGGGCATGCATCTCCCAGTGGTACTTTCAGGAAGAGTAAATGACCTCAAAAGTTCTTGAGTTATATGGAATTGATGAGTCACATCATTGATTATGAACCTTCCAGTTATGAGGAGGCAACATGCTAGTAAGTTTGGAGAGATACCATGATGGAGGAATTCAGTCCATCATGAAGAATGATGTGTGGGATATTGTGTCGAGACCTGAGGGGAAGTTAGTGGTGACTTTGTAACGACCCCTACGTTAATGCATAAATGTAAGTGAGTACAATTGAAGTAAAAAAAAATTGAAACATTAACAGTTAGAACAAGAGATGGGCGACAATAATCAAACTTCAACATTTACACATTCTATTACCATCTACATCATTACACAACAAGAATCAAATACAACATCGTGATACTGAAAGATCTATTATCACCTCCCAATAACACAGATGTTTGTCTGCCCAACCTACTCTGCAAGTTTAGGACCTCTGATGCAACCCCCTATTGAATCACGTGACCTACTAGTCTAAGATCATTCACAGGAATTGAATTAGCTCTCGAATCCCTGCTAGATCCTCTCTTACGCACACAGGCCCCTTCACTTTGCTTGTGTAGGTCCACATAAAACCTACGGGCTCTTATACTAAGCCCCTTTTACCTTTGGATTGAAACCATAGGTGTTAGCCCCTTTCCTTCTCGGAGGAATATCACATGACCTCAGAACTATAACCAAGCGCTTAACTGAAAGAAATTATTTGGAGCTCCGAGACTCCGACGCTTCATGAACATTCACCAACTCCACACTCCAATCTCTCGGAGTGGTTACCAGCCAAATTTGGTCATAAAGTGACATTGACCGGCAAGTGTAGGTCATTTCCCTACCCTTCCACTTCTTGTCATTTTCAATGGTCAAATCTAACGGTTGGCAGGGATTCTCCTCCCTACACGATCTACGACTGAGATCTAATTTAGGACTCTGGGCTTCAAAGGTTTCCGTGACTCCAACACACAAATCCTCCAGGACAGTCGAACGTCGAACCGTAATCTACAGTTCACGCTCCTCCTATAGCCAATGATTGTGATTAACTCTGGAACTATGGAACTTGGGGGTTCCTCACTCCAAATGACCACCACCAACTCCCGAACAGCCGAACACCAAATTGGCGAAGGGATCGAAGATCAATTACTCGTACTTCACCCCTTGATCTATGACTGGGATTCATTACGGGACTTTGGAGCTTTGGGGCTTTGGCCACTCTGCAATGACTACCTCCAAAATCTCTCGGGTAGCCAAAGTGACGAAGGGATTATCAATCAACGGCCCACCCTGCACTACCAATCTACGACTGAGATCTATTTCATAACTCTGGGCTTCGAGGTTCCTTACCTCCAAACAACAATGACCAAAATCTCTCAGAGTTTTGAATCATTGAACCATCGAAGGGTTCAGGGATCTAACAACTATCTCTCTCCTTTGATCAACGACTAGTATTTACTTCAGGCTTCGGAGCTTCAGGGCTTCGGTCACTCTGCAACAACTACCTCCAAAATATCCCGGGTAGTCGAAGTGTCGAACCTCTGAATTGTGAGATCTATGGCTCATGTTCTCTTGTGATCAGATCCAACAGTTGGGATTTGATATCCTTTTCCATGCTTCTCCTCTTCTCTCTACACTTCCACCTTGCAAGATCTGACGACCAGATCTATTTCCACGGTGAATCCAATGGATTATGTGGCTTCTTCTCCTCCTCAGCGCCACCTTCCTTCCAACGAAGGATTTCTCAAAGTTTCAAGGCTTGGCCTTTGATATCTCCTCTACAGGTTCAACTCCTTGGCCTCTGCTTGCGTTCTATGAAACGTTATCCCTCCCGAGTTTTGTTACTTTGAATGAAGTTTGGGCGCACATCTTGCGCTCATCATACAGTCTGGAACTTTAGAAGTTTCCTTCCTTCTGCACTCCTTGCATAGGCTCTACACACACTAGTGCTATCTCTCATGATCTTACGAACACAGTCAAATTGTTCCTCCAGTACCCTCCTTGCACTCTCTTCTCTTCCTCATGAGCTTTACTAGCAATTTAACAAAGTGTTGGCACTCATGCACTCCTAGCACTCGCCTTATTTTAACAAAATCATTTGAATGGTCCAGATTGGTTATGTGTTTTGAATTGATAGTGCATCATTCATTCTAAGTCTGGGCCTATACAAGGCAAGGGAAGCGATCTCACGACACTTTAATCAGAATTGAAATAGAGAAACTATGTCATCTTTTCCCAAATCACTCTGACATACCAATAAATTTTGTAGCCAAACATAACACTATAATTACTTCCAGTATAGAATTTCAATACTTGCAGTGAACACAAAATCCTAATTTTTCAAACGATAAACAATTACAACAACTAACACACAACGATTTTAGTGGAAGAAAACTCCAAAGGGTAATATAACCGAACACAGATTAACGAATTCAATCTGGATTGCAAACTTCATAAGGATCCAACGAAATTATAAATTGAAATTGCCAAACCACACATGGATCTTACAAAATATGTAACTCAAATTTACCAACACGTGATCAATTCAAATGGTTTTATCTATACAGAGGTTGATTAAGGGTCCAATATTTGGATTCAATCATATTTCAAGAATTAACACAATTCTAAAATTGAAATGGTCCAGTGTTCGACCTGGATCAACAATTTAATATACAGAGCTACTGAAAAGCTCGCAACGACCAAGCAAATTCAATCCAAATTTACAATCACTGGCAGTGAATAATAAAACAAATTATGGGTTGTAGTTTGAAAATTTGTAAGGAAAAGAATCAATAGTAATTATACATACTAAGTTTAGTATTGAATTGACAACAAACAATAACAATTTCATTTATGAAATTACACAATGATCCTTCACTAAAGTTACCAAATTTTTACTCCAAAACACAATATGGGTCTCCAATGATTCTGAAAATATAATTACAATTACTCTTATTACAAACGAATTCAATCAAAATACCATAACCAATGAACACGAAAATTGAATATGTTCTTCGGCAAATTGTGTTCCTCCTTGACTCTTGCTTGCTAAGAACAGAGACTTCACCGGTACCTCTCAGCTAATGCTAGGGGTACTCTTCTCCCCCCTTATCCCCTTGAGCCACAAAGGGGACACACACAAGAAACCAACAAACAATAGCTCCAAGGCTTGCCTCACAAGGTAGAGCTTCCACTCTTTCTTCAAGCTTGGTATCCCAACTCTCACAATTAAAACACAATCCACAATCATTTTGGCAGCATAACATTACCCAGAATTTGTGAGCCCCAATCCCTTCTACATCATTTGTTTTAAAGAAAACCCCCCCATGAAACATGTCTTCATGCACAATTAATCATATTTTTAAATAATTTAATTAGGATTATTCACCCACACACGTGTTACACTCTCCCAAAGTTGCACAAGTAATTACCATTTTTATTTTATTTAAAAAGTCGTTTTCTCACATTCCTCAATGTGCTCCTATTTTTTTCTCTTAGTTGTTCCTTTGTTCCCCAAATTCTCATTTAATGAGTATCCCCTAACTAGATCTTAGTTAGAGTTGGATTAGGAGTCTTCTTTTAGTTAGACTTAGTGGTAGCTTGACTCTAGATACTATTCTATGTGTACACCTATTCTCTCATATTTTATTTCCTTATATTTTAAAAATATTTTTTATTATTTTCATGCACAAATGTGCATTTTATACAACCTTTAATTTTTCATTCCCCTTTTTCCTAGAGTTTGATTATATTCTCTAATATTTTAACTTATGGCATAATTCATTTAGTCCTTTAATTAAATTTAGACTTAGACTTAGTCTTAGATTTAGGCTTAGACTTTTGTTGGGATTTATATATAATAATTTACTATTTAATTAATTATTGTATTCCAACAAGATCTAATCATGTCAATGTTTTCTAGGCCACCTAGATTTATTGACTCGAGTTTTAATTACGCGACGTGCCCTTCAAGACACACCTCCATGTTCAAAGGGTGCCACTCGCCTTAGGATGGTTTTGGAAGTTTTTTCGGCCCTTGGAGTCAACACTCCACTCGGTTGACCTTGTGAGAGACTAAGGGATTCTAAGGAATAAGGACTCTTCCTTATTGTGCACCCCTTAGAAATATTCGTGAGGGACTATCTCAGTCTGCCATCACAACATTGTGGACCTCTTGAACTATGTAATTGTTAACCTACCATTCGGGCCACGACGAGAGTGCTAGTAAGCTGTGATAGGGACGCTACAACACCTCTCCCTCAATGTATGGTTTCTGTGCATGGCCCCTTTAATCCTTATGTGATTTGTATTATCAAACATAGTCAAGCCTACATCCATAGACAAAAACAGTGTCAATAATTCATATACATAAATCATAATGTAATTAATCATAAGTCACATATGCATAAAATGATATGCTCAAACAAATATAATCCACTCCCTGACTCAATCCGGAGTCCATTGAAGTTCATTGATGCCAACATCATCCATAAATTGCCATGTGTCCTGCACACTCAGGAAAACTCATCAATAGCATATGCCAATACATATACACCAAAATAGCCATAAGCCATAATACATCATCATCATCATGTATAATCCATAATCGAAATGAAATCATAATATACCATAACCAGATCACTTTCACGCAAGTGTCCTCAAGAATATGTCAATAAAAGTGGGCTTAGTAGAGAGGGATGTTACAGACTTCCAATTGGATCTACAATATCAAGCATGCAATAGATGACAGCATCGAAAAGTAGAAAGTGAGGTTCGTGGCAAGATGGTTCTCCCAGAAAGAGGGACTGGACTATGAGGAGATGTTTTCTCGAGTTTCCAAGTACACTTTCATCAATACCATTATTTCCATTACAATATTCATGGATTGGAGATTACACCAAATGGATGTAAAGACTGCATTCCTCAATGGTGTGATTGAGGATGAAATGTACATAAAACAACCTCAGATATTTGAGGTACATGGGAGGGAGTCTCATGGTTGTAGGATGAGGAAGGCCTTGTACAAACTCAAGCAAGAACCCAAGGCATGGTACTCCAGGATTTATGGATACTTTATGAACCTGGTCTTAAATAAGAGTGTAGAAGATCCCAACCTTTAATACAAGGTTTTTGATGGTGATCCTTTGATCTTGGTGTTATATGTTGATGACTTGTTCCTTACGGGAGTAGACCGACTCATCTGCAAGAGGGAGTTGGCTTCTGAGTTTGATATGAATGACCTTAGCTTGATGCATTATTTATTGGGATTGGAGGTGTGGAAAAAACCAGGTGATATCTTCCCCAAAAAAGGGAAGTACACAGTTGAGATATTAAGCAGATTCAATATGATGGACTGTAAGTCAATGGTTACACCTATGATGACAAATCTGAAAAAGTTGAGTGATTTTGCTTCAGATTTAGAACTGGTGGATTCCACTATGTACAGGAAGTTGATTATATCCTTGATGTACTTGGTTAACACAAGCCCAAATATTTTCTTTGTAGTGAACACCCTAAGCTAGTTCATGGTTGAACTGAGGCACTTCCATTGCATTTCATCAAAGCATGTGTTGAGGTACATGTGTGGTACATTTGGATATGGTCTGAGATATGAATCAGGTGATGAAATGAGGTTACAAGGATATACTGATTTTGACTAGGTAGGGAGTGCAGTGGAGAAGAAAGAGCACCTCGGGGTGCTACTTCATCTTAGGATCAACTATGATATCCTATTTTAGCAGGAAGCCAACTTTTATAACACTCAGTATAGAAGAAGTGGAGTATATCACAACCAGTGTTGCAAGTCACGAAGCATTATGGCTTCAGAAACTTCTTGTATGACTATTTGATCAATGTAACATCTTGTTCTACTGAGTACACTTTTATTGACTTATCCTTTGAGGACACTTGTGTGCAAGTGATCTGGTTATGGTACATTATGATTCATTTCGATTATGGGTTATATATGATGATGATGATGTGTTCTGACTTATTCTTATTTTGATGTATATGTATTGGAAGATGCTATTGAAAAGTTTTATTGAGTGTGCAGGACACATGACAGGTTATGGATGTTGATGGCATCAATGAACTTCCTTGGAATCTGGATTGAGTCAGGGAGTGGATTGTATTTGTTTGAATATTTAATTTTACGCACATGTGACATATGATTGATTAATTGATTACAATATGATTTATGTATATGAATTATTGAAAAAAAAATTGTCGGTGGATGTAGGCTTGACGATGCTTACTAATCCAACTCACATAAGGAGTAAAGGAGCCATGCACAGAAACCATACATTTGAGGGAGAGGTGTGGTAGCGTCCTTGTCACATCCTACTAGCACTCTCGTCGTGGTATTAACTGTAGGTTAATGGTTACCTAGTTCAATAGGTCAACGATGTCGTGAGAATGGACTGAGACAGTCACTCACAAAGATTTATAAGGTGTGTGTGATAAGGTAGAGTCCTTATTCCTTAGAATCCCTTAGTATCTCACAAGGTCGATTGAATGGATTATTGACTCCAAGGGTCAAACAAACTTCCAAAACCAATCTAAGGTGAGTGGCACCCTTGGAGGATGGAGGTTCATCTTGAAGGGCATGTCACATAATTAAAACCTGAGTGAATAAATCTATGTGGATTAGAAAACATTGAAATGGTTAGACCTTGTTAGAATAAAATAATTAATTTAACAGTAAATTATAAATTAAAAAGCCTAACAAGAGTCTAATCCTAAGTCTAAGACTAAGTCTAAATCTAAATTTAAATAAAGGACTAAATGAATTATGACATAATTTAAAAGATTTGAGAATATAATCAAGCTCTAGGAAAAAGGGGAATAAAATTTAAAGGTTGGATAAAATGCACATGTCATTAAATGAAAGTTTGGGGAACAAAGGGACAACTAAGAGAAAAAATAGGAACACATTGGGGAATGTGAGGTAAATTGGTTTTTTAAATAAAATAAAAATGGTTTTTAATAGTGCAACTTGGGGAGAGTGTGACAAGTGTGTGGGTGAATAATCTTAATTAAATTAATTTAAAAAGTTAATTATTTATGCATGGGGACATGTGTCATTGGAGATTTTTCTATAAAACAAAGGTGTAGAAGGAAAATGGATCTCACATTTCTTGGTATTGTTATGCTGCCAAAATTTTGTGGACTGTACTTTACTTGTGAGAGTTGGGATACCAAGATTATAAAAAAAGTGGAAGCTCTTCCTTGAGAGGCAAGTCTTGGAGCTATTGTTTTCTGGTTTCTTGTGTGTGGCCCCTTTGTGGCTCGGGGGACTAAGGGGGAAGAAGAATACCCTTAGCATTGGTTGGGAGGTACCGGTGAAGTTTCGGTGATTAACAAGATGGAGTACATAAGTGGCGCAAGTTTTTGAAAGACATCTTCAAATATCAGTCTTCATTGGTTCCAATATTTATTTCGGAAAAATTTATCGTAGTAAGAGTAAATTTGTAAGTCACAATTTTGTATAAACGTTATTGAAATACCTCGCAAGTTTAGAAAATAAATTATTGTTTGTTACCAATAAATTGTAATTTCGAAATTAGAATTGATTGATCTTTTAAAAATCTAAATGATATTCGTAATTTAGAGTTTGATATGACCATTGCAATTAGTAATAATTTCTAGAATTTAAATTATGTATAATCATTTTTATGTGAGTTAAGAATTTGATATTGAATAGTGAGATTGTGGCCCAATTCATTATGACCTGGACTCTAGAAATTGTTAGTTGTTGTCAATACATTTTATTTCTGAATTTCAATAACATATTGGATTGTTTCCAATTGGGTTTACACACCTGGAATATACAGAATACTTAATCATTTCCAATGTAGATCTACAGTTTCAGAATGATCTTTATTATAATCGTTGTGTAATTAATAGTATCTTGGAATCAAATTTTTGTATGGTCACAGACATCTTGAAGCTTAGAAATTTAATGAATTCCGTTGGATCCTGTTGAAAATGCAAATCTGATTTAGAAATTTTCTTTGGATTGTGATGAAGTTAAATTACAAACTAAGAAACTAAAATATTGATGGGCCACTGTGAGGCTAGTTGTGATCCCATAACTTAGAACTCTGTAAAGTCATAGTAAACTTTGCAAGACCAGAATTGATTTCGCTGTCGTTGGCATTTCATTTATATTCCTTTGGAGAATTAAATTTAATTTAAATTCGTTGCTTAATCAGATCTAACTTTGGTATCAAGTTTGTAGTGACGTTGTGGTTTGAGTTGTTTTGCGAATTGAAATTTCTTGATCGTTCTATAACAAAATGGTTTTATGGAAACTAAACCTTCGAGGTAGTTGCAAAATGGAATTTTCATTTCTTGAAGTGCTTCCTGTTATGGAAGTTGATTGTTTAGTTGCTCGATGGATTGAATTCATTGGGACGATGCAAAGTCTTATTACAGATTTTGTGTATAGATTTATGACGGTCGTTGCATAGTAGATGTAGCTCTAGAACCCAAATTTTTAGTCATTGTCGAATCCCTTGCAATATAAGAACCTAGAAATTTGTTGAGCCACCAAAAATCTCTGTGTTTTGAAATTTAGATTTTGTTTGGTTATTGTAGACTAAATTGCCCAAGTTGTAAACTAGAAATCTTTATGATCGTTTTTTAATCTTTGCAACTCTAAAATTAAGGATATCATGTCCTCTGTAATCATTGAAAATTATGTGCACCATAAATCCGAGTTTTAATGACATTTTTTGATTAATTGGGTTGGTTTTCATTGATGTCAACCCTTGAAGAAAGTTCAGTAAAAAATTCCGGTAGCACAAATGTTTGGGTAATGGACCCAAGTTTGTTTGATGGATAATGGTATGAGTTTTGATATATTTGTAGGAAAGACTATTCTAGATGGATAGTAGATGTCATTCCATTTCAAATGGTATGTGGAATTCCACATAACTCATCACTGCTAGAGAGTTATGGCCATGTGA
>SNQJ01S0175458.1:0-20100 GCA_010110895.2 Picea sitchensis | reverse complement strand
ATTCACTCTCCTTCACCTCATTATTCCACAATTAAGCATGGGTTCTCTTACTCCACAAAGCGTCTTCCCGTGAGGGCTTTCACCATAAGGGGACCACTTTGAAGTTCATCCATATTTACTTCTTATCAACCATGACAAAA
The DNA here is from genome assembly GCA_010110895.2 of Picea sitchensis. NCBI lineage: Eukaryota > Viridiplantae > Streptophyta > Pinopsida > Pinales > Pinaceae > Picea > Picea sitchensis. The sequence goes on along the minus strand of SNQJ01S0175458.1, from coordinate 19,960 downwards.
CAACAATGAGTCATATTTATATCAAACACTATTGGGTCCATTTCCCAAACTTTTGTGCTACGGGTCTTTCTTCAAGGGTTGACATCAATGACAACCAACCTTAATCAACAAGTAGTACTTGTACTACCTATCAAATGTGTTATATTTTCTTTGAAATTTGGAATGCCCACAACTCTAATAAATGTGTCTCTGATGTTTTGCAGCATACCCACAATGTTGATCACAGTAGGTCGTCCTTCAAGGGATTCTTTTGAGCAGAGCAAACCCACATTTACAAGGTGATTGAGGCAATTGAGTTCCTTATCTTCTTCAGTGATGGTACTAGTCCTCCTCAATAAGCTCTTATCCACCACTTCCCTTACTTGATTTGGAAAACCACTTATCCACCACTTCCCTTACTTGATTTGGAAAACCACTACCCACCCATTTCTGCAAGTTCATTCCTTCCACAAACATGTTGCGGGTGGGTTTCTTTCTAGTGAGCATCTCCAATAGCACTACTCCATAGCTATAAACATCACCTTTTGTTGTGACACGTCCACCCAATCCATATTTTTCATTCAAACATCCTCATCAAAAGGTTTTTGATTCAAATGTTTTACTAAAAATATAAAACTCATGACATTCACTAACATGCTATCTATCTCAAAAAATACATGGAGGAATGTATCCGATGGATCCCTTGAGTGCATGTGTGGATGTGAGAGCTAAAACCTCAGAGTTTGCAAAACATATTGTAGAAATTCCAAAGTCTATTAAGTATGTTGTCATATCTTCGCCCAGAAGCACATTGTTTGGTTTCAGATTGCAATGGATCACTTGCATGAAACAATGGTGATGGAAATAAGCCATGCCATGTGTAATGTCTATTGCTATATTCAACCTTTGAATCAAATTCAAACTACTTTCTACTTCATCATCGAGATATAACCACTTCTCTAGGATTCCATTTAGCATTAATGGAAATATCAAAGCTTTAATTTGGAGTTCTAAATAAGAAGTTATGATTCTAATAAGATTTCGTTGCCTAACTCTACCCAAAACTTTGCACTCCCTGTCAAAACTCTTGTGAGCCCCTTCATTTTCCATATTGAGAAGATTCACTGCAATGATTGTGCCATCATTCATAACACCTTTGTATACTTTCCCGAAACTGCCCACTCCTAGCAAGTTGGCATCATTGAATTCCTCTGTTGTAGTTGTTAGTCTCTAATTTTGTCTTGGTTTAGTGAGAAACCCTTGTCCTAAAACCTCCTTACCCAGTCTTCATTTTTTGTTTTCAATTGTTTTCCATTTTTAGATTTTTGGTATTTCATGGCTTGCATTATAGTCTTTGATGATTTATTTAAGTTTTATTGTGAAAAGACATTGTTTAAAATTGAGGTGTCTCCTTTATGCCATGTGAATTTCAAAATTTCAAATTGTCAAACGCGCTACGAGAATAAGCCTATTCCTGTAGCGCCAAATAATTATGCCATAAATTGTGCCTGCTATCTCGATTTAGTTATGATGACATGACTCATTAATTAAGAGTTCATATGCTCCCACAAAAGCTTGGCAATCATTTCCAAATCCAACAGTTTTGGAATATAATGGCTATGTACGCGCGCAGAGTTCATTTCAAAATCACATGTTGCGTGATGATCATTATATGTTACCTGTTCGAGTTGGCTTAATTTAGGCTTACAGGGAGGAATGCAGATATCCATTCAAAGTAGTAGGATACACTAACAATTGTAGGTGGTGATTTTGGAACCCGAGGATGACAGTTGTAGAATCGGGTTTAATGGCGCCAAAGAGGAGCGGACAAGTTGCCAGAATAGAACCAGAAGGACCCGAACTTCTTGAGGCCTATCCTCAGATGGCCCAAAGGTTTAGGGATGCCAGATGGTTTGAGTTGCTCACCACGTTTCAGGGCTATGATGAGCGGGTTTCCATGGAATTCGCTCAGAATTTCGATGGTCACGAGGTCAAAATCGGTAAGATGTTGATGCTAGTCACAGAGCAGATTATAGCTAAAGCTTTCAGGCTTGTGGTTGGAGGGGAAAGATGGTGGAATAAGGAGCACATGGTTACTGAATTTGTAAATCAATTTCTCCTTCCAGATAAGCAGAATCCAGATTGGAGAAGAAGAATACCTCGTAACTGGGTTCGACCCGAATGGCACACAGCTCTGATGGTGATTCACAGGTACATCACCTACGAAGGAAGGTTTTTATTGGTCTACATCTACCATATCATAATACCGATGCATCTAAACGGTGATTACCCTTTAAATCTTCCTTATTTTATGCTTAAAAGTTTGACAAAAATGTCCAAGAAAGTACAGTCAATCTCCACTAATGCTAAAGGCAATTTGTTCCATCAAGTCCTGATCAAAACCCTAGTCATGTCTGCCCTGAACGAATTACAAAAGCCCTAGAACTAGCTGGTGAAATCCTTAAAACCTATCACTCAATCCAATACGCAGAAAAAGGGCAGAGGGAAGAAAACCATTACACAGAGCCTAGATATTTCTGATGAAAATCCTATGAAAGATGAGACTTCTGATATCAAGGTAACTAAGAAAAGAAGAAGTAAGAGACCTAGATGGGAGCCCAAAATTGAAATGCTTCCTGAGGAAGATATTAAAGGAGAAACAGATTCAGATAATGACCTCGCTGCTCAAACTACAGTCAAGTCTGAAATTCCATCGATCAACAAAAGGAGCATTGCAATCAAAGGAAAAAAGGGTAAAGGTGTGTGTGTATCACAGAAACCTTGGAGGAATTCGACTAGGGTTACTAATAAGTATAGGCTCAAGTCAAAAGAAATGTTCAATCCATCAATCAAAGAAGAAAACACCATAATCGTAGAATATGAATCTGAAGATGTTGAAACAAGTACCAGAAAAAGAGCAAAAAATACCCCATGACCCAAGAAATCTGTCAGCAAAGGTAAGGGAATACTTACACCACCTACAGGCCCTGTAACGAGAGCTTCAACCAGATTAGAAAAAGCTAAAAATATGGCTAAAGGCATCAGTGAATTCCCTGAAGAAAAACAGGATTACTTGGTAGACTCAGATTACTTACCAGATGTACCTGAAGTTTTAGATTCATCAAGTTTCAAGGAAGAACATAGCTCAGAATTAATCTCAAAATACCAGGTTAAAGCCAAGGAACCTAGTTTTGCCTTAAACTTGAATGAAACTGCACCTTCTAAAGAATGCTTAGGATTCATAGTTAAGATAAGAATTGATAAGGAAAAGATTAAGGAATTTCAGAAAACAATAAAACAATTGAAGAAGGAGAAGGCACAGATAAAACAATGGAATGCTTGCAAGCAAGAAAGGATTCAAGATCTTAAAAAAAAGAAGAAAGAGAAAAGGGCATTGCTTAAGGAACTCAGGGAAATTAATTTCAGACTCTACTGACACAATGTTGTGCTAACCACAAAGCTCAAGCAGAAAAATGCCAAAGCCACTGCTGTGATTATATCCTAAAGGTAACATGGAAATTTGTTTCAATTTTTTTTAGATGTTCTCTAGGAAATATGGAAAAAGATTATTCATTTTGACCAGTGAAATGCTAAGACTTCGATCTATTTTACTGAGTCAAACAAAATCCCTATTTTGAAGAGTCAAATGTAATGCTGGAAATATTCGTTATATCAAGTTGTTGAGCTGTGAACTATTTTGGAGGGTATAAGCTCGTTTTGAGTGAATTTCTTTAGGAGTTGGATACTTTTTTATTCTAGTCATTAAAAGCTATACAATATAATAGGATCTGGAAGTTTGTATAGATAGTTTAAATAGACAGAAGAGAGATCGATGTTCAGGTCGAAAAATTGGAGATCCATAGAAACTTTTTGTGGAGCTTATTGTAAAAGGAATTTATGTTCAATTGACACTTAATAGCAAAGGCATATGGATGGTTAGACCTTCTTTTTCTACTCTGTTATTTCATTCTTCATGCTTGAATTTATTATTCAAATTGCAATGCTTTTTGGTTCTTGAATGTTAATTTATACAGTGAAGATTTTGCTGTAGAGATAATTTTCACGTAATGATTTCAAGTTGATACTCATGTTTCTTTATAATATATTGAGACTAAACTTTTGTGAAGTTGAAAAAATGAAGACTTCACTTTCCTTTTTCTTGAATTGGTTTACTCCATCTATGTACCTACCTATTATTCAGCCAATGGGATATGCAATTCTTTTACCTTGATTTTCATGCCATGTTGTAAACTTAACCCAGTTTTCAACCACTATACAAAAAACCAAATCATAAAACCCTCAAAAATACTTTTGCAATAAAATCAATGATGCCCTAGCTTGCCCTTACCAGTCGAGTGCAACTTTAGGGACTAACATTTTTGGCCCCGCTGTCGGGGACGAAGAAACAAAGATATCTTCCCTGGGGAAACGACAAGTTTAGATTCAGATCTTGATGGCGAACAAGATTTTGGACATTTTCTAAAGACTGTGATTATTCACCTGGTGACTCCTCTGTGGTAATATTGGCTCCTAAGAAATAAGGGAAAGGACCTAAAATTCCTAAAAATCCTCCACCATCAAATAAGAGACCAATAACAAGGAAAAATCTAGATCCTGAGCCTATAGCAGCAGTGCCAGATCCTGAAAAAATACTAAGAAATCCTAAAGTTCTTCCTGGTCAGTCTTCACATTCAAAAGGGAAATTATCTTCAGAAAATTCTCAAGCAGAATCTTCTGAAATCATTAAAACCCAAGCAAATGAAGATTTGAAACCTGAAAGTGAAATTAAGCCTGTTATTGAGTCTGATATAGTTTCATTCCCAACAAATGTTTCAGAATTAAATCCAGAACAAAGGAAGTTGCTTATTGAACTTATTAAATAGGAATATCCATACTTGTTGTCTGAAACTGGAAATTTGAGAGTTCCCATCACAAGTGTTAAGAGTGAAACAAAGACTTCTTCGTCATCTTGTGAATCTTTCTCATTTGAATATTTTGGATCACATTATTGTTATTTTGATAATCCTCTGTTTCTCAGTCCATTAGCTGATCATAGTCCAAACGAGAAATCTCCATCTGTTGAAAGACAAAGTTCAGGGACAATACAAATAACTTGTAATATACAAGGGATTATTTCACCCACAACATCACCTATCTTGCTTACTCCCCAAGCTCTAAACACAACTAATATGGCCATAGACAGAATGGACCAAATAGTTGCAGCTAGGTATGCTCCCCTAGTACTTCCACAAGTCATGTATGCTTTTCCACCAAATGATTATATGAGATATTTGCCCAGATTTAATGGAGATGGATCATTTACTTCTGAAGAGCATTTGAGTTCATTTTATATTTTTGCCGACAATTTTAATGTAGAGCATGCTGATGTGTGGATAAGATTATTTGTACAGAGTTTAAATGGGGAAGCAAGAAAGTGGTTCAGGAGTTTGCCTGCTAATTCAATAACTGATATTGTAGCTTTAGATGAGGCCTTTCTCAATCGATGGGCAGATAAAAAAGACTTTCAGTATTACCTTACTGAATTTGGTGCTTTAAGGAGGAAACAAGGAGAATCAATACCTGATTTTACGAAAAGGTTCAACCTAATGTATGGAAAAAATTTAGAGGAGATAAAACCTTCAGAGACATCAGCTAAAATCACTTTTGCCATTGCATTCAATGCCAAATTTTCCTTGTTTCTTAGGGAAAGAAGAGCCACTACCCTCAGCCTAATGCAAGATGTAGCTATTGAGGTAGAATCAAATATTTTAGCAGCAGACAAATTGAAGTCTTGAAGTGACAGAGATAGAAAAAAGAAAAACGAAGAGTTTCCTTCATCTTCCAATTCAGCATCAGATATTAAAACGGATGAAATGACTAAGATGTTGAAAACTTTGACATCTAAAATGGCAAGGTTGAAGATGGAACAAAAACAACCCAATAGACCTACACAGGAGAGCGGTTACAGAAATCCAAATCAGTTTAGGAGACCCAACAATGTACCTCAAATTTTACCAAGAGAAAGAAAAAATCAAGATCACCAAAAGGTGTTGCCTCCTTTTTAGAATAATGCAGTAGATGAAGAGGAAGATGAGGATGGTACAGAAGAAGACCCTACAGTTCATTTGAATGATTCTGAATCATCTCCTCTACATGTGACAGAGCAGGAATATGAAGATACTTTGATTGCAAATCAATTTGAGGAAGGGGATGGAGAGGAGATTGTCTAGCATGAACCTACAGGGAAAAAATACAATCTCAGATCTGGTTCCCAGGAACCCAAAGTAGATATACCTATTTTTGCAAAGAAATCTAGTACTCCAGTTAAGACAGGGGCAATCAAAGATGTTCCCAATGTCCAAGCTGATCATTCATTGAAGAAACCTGTCAAGGATAGCACTGCTGACATAAGGGAACTAGATAAAAATGATCCTATTTTCAATTTAGAACATGAAATCAACAAAATCAAGATTCTAGTACCATTATTAGAACTCTTGAAAATAGAACCATTCAGGAAAATTGTCCTTAAGGCTCTAGAAGCTCTGGTTCATGTCACCTTCTCAGATTCAGTCAACCTTGAAGATGAAAACCTTGCCATTACTATTGGACCTCACATTGAAGACAGAATCGATGCCTCTCCACCATTTTACATTTCACTAAATATCCATGAAAAGATATTGCATAATTGCTTAATGGATTCTGGTGCTTCGCATAATGTCATGCCTAAGGTAGTGATGGAAGAATTAGGGTTGGACATTACTAGGACATATCATGATCTATATTCTTTTGATTCCAAGAAAGTCAAATGTCTTGGACTTATGAAAGATGTGGTTGTAACTCTTTCCCAATTACCTATGAAGAGTGTGGTATTAGATGTTATCATGGCTGACATACCACCAAAATTTGGGATGCTTCTTTCAAGATCTTGGGATAAGAAGGTAGGTGGCACTCTGTAGATGGATCTTAGCTATGCAACCATACCTGTTTTTGGTGGCGAACAACATATATTATACAGAGAAATCAGACTGGCTTATTTGGTAAGTGATCACGATAATCCCACTAATCATCTTATATATGTTGTAGAAGATGATATGGGTTCTTCTATCTTTCATATGGATGAGGAAATGGCAGAAGTATAAGTCAGAAAGTCAATAACGACAGTGGGAGATAGTGAAGACCATTTTGTTTGGAAAATGTATTTTGATGGGGCTTGTTCAAAAGAAGGTTCTGGAGTTGGTATTGTCTTCATTTTCCCTACTAAGGAGATTATTCCAATGTCATATAAACTTGAATTTGACACCACTAATAACATCAGTGAGTATGAAGCTTTGTTGTTAGGTTTGAAATATGCAAGAGATATGGGTATTAATAAGTTGTCTGTTTTTGGAGACTCTGAACTTATTGTTCACCAGGTTAGAAACATATATCAAACCAAACAACAAAGATTGAAACAATACAGAAATGAGGTGTGAGATTATGTGAATAATTTCTTCTTGGCATTCAATATTACTTTTGTTCACAGGGACTCAAATCAACAGGATGACTCTTTGGCATGTGTAGCAAGCAACTTTAAAACTCCGATGTTTCCTAATCTGAAATGTCAAATTGAAGTCAGACATAGACCCTCAATTCCGGATAATATAAAACATTGGCAGGTTTTTAAAGACGATGAGGAAATTCAGAGATTTTTGAAAACCATTGAAGAGTTTTCTAACATTTCAATTGATCAAGATGACAAAGATACAGAAACAAAAATACACAATGCAGAAGTTCTTCAAGATACTATTGTTGGTCACAAGATTATCAAATTAAAGACAAACCATCTGCCCAAGGGTTTGGTTCCATTAGAAAGGTTGTTCGATCATAGCAATGTCTCCAGGAAGGTTGTTATCCAAACAGAAGAAACAGATGTGGAAGACTGTGACATTAGTTTGGATGCAAACCCCACTCTAGTAAAGGTATCCAGGAAACTGTCACAAAAACAAAAGGAAGCATAGGTTGAATCAATGAAACAATATTTAGATATATTTGCTTGGTCTTATGAAGATCTGAAAGTGTTTGATATAGAGATTATTCAGCACAAAATTCCTGTGAAACCTGGATCAAAACCTGTAAAGTAGAAATTCAGGCAATTCAATCCTTTACTGTTACCGATAATAGAAAAGGAGTTGAAGAGGCTATTGGAAGCAAAAATCATAGTGCCACTGAGATCCTCAGAATGGGTAGCAAATCTTGTGCCCGTCAAGAAAAAGAATGGAGAGATAAGGATCTGTGTAGACTTCCAGAATCTAAATAGGTGTTCCTTGAAAGACAATTATCCATTACCAAAAATGGATTATATCTTACAAAAGGTTGTCGGCGCAAAGAGAATTTTTATGTTTGATGGATATTCAAGGTACAATCAAATATTAGTAATGGAAGAGGACAAAAAGAAAACAACTTTTACCACTCCCTGGGGCACCTTTATGTACGAAAAGATGCCTTTCAGATTGATGAACGTTGGAGCTACATTTCAAAGGGCTATGGACATCACTTTCGTTGGCGAGAAAGACAGGTTTGTAGTTATTTACCTTGATGACATCACTGTATTTTCAGTGTCAGATGAAGAACATTTACAACACTTAAAGAAGACCTTTCAGAAATGCAGGAAGTACGACATATCACTTAATCCCAAAAAATCACATTTTTCCATGGAGGAAGGAAAGCTTCTTGGACACATCATTTCTCCTGGAGGAATTAAAATAGATCTGGAAAGAGTAAAATCCATTCAGCTAATCGACATTCCGAGAAATAAAATGTCAATTCAGTCCTTCATTGGTAATATTAATTTTTTAAGGAGGTTTATACCTAGCTTTGCATAGATTGTCAAATACATCACTGACATGTTGAAAAAAGATGAAGAAATTAAGTGGATACCAGAGGCAAGAGAATCCTTCGAAAGGATCAAACAGGCTATTGTTTAGGCACCTGTTCTAATTAGCCCAGATTTTTCTAAAGAGTTCATGATCTTTTCATTTGCATCAGAAAATACCATAGCTATTGTTCTTTTGCAAAGAAATGAGCAAGGCTACGAGCAACATATCTCCTTCTTTAGAAAAACCCTCAAGGACTTTGAATTGAAGTATGATCTGATAGAAAAAAAGGCCTATGCCTTAGTGAAGGCCTTAAAATCGTTCAGAGTGTATATCCTTCAATCAAAAATTACTGCTTATGTCCCAAGTAGGGCAGTAAAAGAAATATTGGTTCAGCCTGATTGCGAAGGTAAGTGGGGGAAATGGATAACCAAAATCCTGGAATACGATCTCACCATAAAGTCTACTCAGCTAATAAAGGGACAAGGCCTCGCCAAGTTAATGACAGAATCCAATTGCAAAGCAATTGGATTATACCATCTTTCAGACATGACATGGGACTCTTCTATCCAGATTGAAGAAATTGATTTACAAATAAACAACAAGTATGTTTCTTCATAATGGTACAAAGACATCGTATTTTTTCGACTGAATTTTCAATATCCCCCAGAGTTGGATAAATCAAAATACAGATCATTAAAGTTGAGAGCTGTAAAATATTGTATTGTTGATCAAACCTTGTTTTGGAAAGATCCCAATGGTTTTCTATTGAGGTGTGCGGACGAAAAGGAGGCTAAACAAATCTTTCAAGATTTGCATCACGGTGTCTGCAAAGGTCATCATCATTGGAAGGCTACTTCCTTCAAAATTCTTAGAGCAGGCTATTACTAGCCAATTCTATTCTTAAATATTTTTTCTCAGGTCAAGGCGTGTGAACCTTGTCAGAAATTTGTCAGGAAGTAGAAACTGATATCTCTACCTCTGAAACCAATCACTGCACATGGACCGTTCCAACAGTGGGGATTAGATTTCATCGGGGAAATTAATCCCACCTCCTCAGGACAGCATAGATGGACTCTTACGGCTACCGATTATTTTACAAAGTGGATAGAAGCAATTCTGACTTGGAATACTACAGACAAGGTAATCATGGAATTTCTAGAGGGATATATTTTTTCCAGGTTTGGTTGTCCTAAAAAATTGGTCACTGATAATGCACAGGATTTTAAGTCAAACTCCATGCTTGAATTCTGCAATAAATACAATATCAAATTGGTTCATTCTACTCCCTACTACCCTCAGGGGAATGGATTGGTTGAATCTTCCAATAAGACACTAGTAAGGATTATCAAAAAGTTGTTGGCAGAAAATAAAAAAGCATGGGATTCCAAGTTAAAGTTTTCTCTCTGGGCCGATCACATCAGCAACAAGAAATCTATTGGGACATACCCCTTCCAGATGGTATATGGAACATAAGCTATCTTTCCAACTCAATTGGGCCTACCAGTCTTGAAATTCTTGCAAGAAGAATAGGAAGAACCCAATGACGTCCAAAGGAGAATTTTTCATCTCATTGAAGTTCAACAGGCCAGAGAACAGGTTAACCAGAAAGCTGTTGCTCATCAGAACAAAATCAAGGATAAATTTTATAAAGGAACTAAGAAATACGTTTTCAATGAAGGGGATTTAGTGTTGAGATGGGACACCAGGAGAGAAGATAAAGAAAAACACGGAAAGTTCGATAATCTATGGTATGGTCCTTTCAAGATAACTAAGGTAATGAACAATAACACTTTTCTCCTACATAATTTAGACAACGCTGAGATTTTTTGGGGCCCGGTGAATGGGAGGTTCTTGAAGCACTATTTCATCTAAAGGCTCATCAGGTTAGAGTTAGTACAATAGGTTTCCTTTCAATAAATACTCCATATACCCAATGGACTTGTTTTACAGTATGTTGAGAATAAAAGGCAGACAGTCGCAGGGGAATCAATGAATCAAAGATAAAGGAGAGGCAATGGTCAGCAGTTCTTGGAGTTTAGTATCAAAACTCCATCAACAGAAGGAGCCAATGTTAGTCTCTAATTTTGTCTTGGTTTAGTGAGAAACCCTTGTCCTAAAACCTCCTTACCCAGTCTTCATTTTTCGTTTTCAATTGTTTTCCATTTTTAGATTTTTGGTATTTCACGGCTTGCATTATAGTCTTTGATGATTTATTTAAGTTTGATTGTGAAAAGACATTGTTTAAAATTGAGGTGTCTCCTTTATGCCATGTGAATTTCAAATTTTCAAATTGTCAAACGTGCTACGAGAATAAGCCTATTCCCATAGCGCCAAATAATTATGCCATAACTTGCGCCTGCTATCCTAATTTAGTTATGATGACATGACTCATTAATTAAGAGTTCGTATGCTCCCACGAAATCTTGGCAATCATTTCCAAATCCAACAGTTTTGGAATATAATTGCAATGTACGCATGCAGAGTTCATTTCAAAATCACCTATTGCTTGATGATCATTATATGTTACCTGTTCGAGTTGGCTTAATTCAGGCTTGCAGGGAGGAATGCAGATATCCATTCAAAGCAACAAGGTACACTAACAATTGCAGGTGGTGATTTTGGAACCCGAGGATGACAGTTGCAGAATAGGGTTTAATGGTGCCAAAGAGGAGTGGATAGGTTGTCAGAATAGAACCATAAGGAGCCGAACTTCTTGAGGCCTATCCTCAAATGGCCCAAAGGTTCAGGGATGTCAGATGGTTTGAGTTTCTCACCACGTTTCAGGGTTATGATGAGCGGGTTTCCATGGAATTCGCTCAGAATTTCGATGGTCACGAGGCTGAAATCGGTAAGATGTTGATGCTAGCCATAGAGCAGACTATAGCTAAAGCTTGTCGGCTTGCGGTTGGAGGGAAAAGATGGTGGAAGAGGGAGCACGTGGTTACTGAATTTGTAAATCAATTTCTCCTTCCAGATAAGCAGAATCCAGATTGGAGAAGGGGAATACCTCGTAACTGGGTTTGACCCGAATGGCACACATCTCTGGTGGTGATTCACAGGTACATCACCTGTGAAGGAAGGTTTTCATTGGTCTACATCTACCATATCAGAATATTGATGCATCTAAACGATGATTACCCTTTAAATCTTCCTTATTTTTTTCTTAAAAGTTTGACAAAAATGTCTAAGAAAGTACAGTCAATCTCTGCTAATGCTAAAGGCAGTTTGTTCCATCAAGTCCTGATCAAAACCCTAGTCATGTATGCCCTGAATGAATTAAAAAATACCTGGAACTAGTTGGTGCAATCCTTAAAACCTATCACTCAATCCAATAAGCAAAAAAAGGGCAGAGGGAAGAAGACCATTACACAGAGCCTAGATATTTCTGATGAAAATCCTGTGAAAGATGAGTCTTCTGATATCAAGGTAACTAAGAAAAGCATAAGTAAGAGACCTAGATGGGAGCCCGAAATTGAAATGCATCCTGAGGAAGATGTTAAAGGAGAAACAAAGTCAGATAATGACCTCGCTGCTCAAACTATAGTCAAGTCTAAAATGCCATCGATCAACAAAAGGAGCGTTGCAATCAAAGGAAAAAAGGGTAAAGGTGCATGTGTATCACAGAAACCTTGGAGGAATTCGACTAGGGTTACTAATAAGTATAGGCTCAAGTCAAAAGCAATGTTCAATCCATCAATCAAAGAAGAAAACACCATAATCATATAAGATGACTTTTAAGATGTTGAAACAAGTACCAGAAAAAGAGCAAAAAAGACCCCATCACCCAAGAAATCTGTCAGCAAAGGTAAAGGAATACTTATACCACAAACAAGCCCTGTAACGAGAGCTTCAACCAGATTAGAAAAAGCTAAAAATATGGCTGAAGGCATCAGTGAATTCCCTGAAGAAAAACAGGATTACTTGGTAGACTCAGATTACTTACCAGATGTACCTGAAGCTTTAGATTCATCATGTTTCGAGGAAGAACATAGCTCAGAATTAATCTCAAAATACCAGGTTAAAGCCAAGGAACCTAGTGTTGCCTTAAACTTGAATGAAACTGCACCTTCTGAAGAATGCTCAGGATTCAGAGTTAAGATAAGAACTGATAAGGAAAAGATTAAGGAATTTCAGAAAACAATAAAACAATTGAAGAAGGAGAAAGCACATATAGAATAGTGGAATGCTCGCCAGCAAGAAAGGATTCAAGGTCTTAAAAGAAGAAGAAAGAGAAAAGGGCATTGCTTAAGGAACTCAGGGAAATTAATTTCAGACTCTACTGGCACAATGTTGTGCTAACCACAAAGCTCAAGCAGAAAAATGCCAAAGCCACTGCTATGATTATATCCTAAAGGTAACATGGAAATTTGTTACAATTTTTTTTAAATGTTCTCCAGGAAATATGGCAAAAGATTATTCATTTTGATCAATGAAATGCTAAGACTTCGATCTGTTTTACTGATTCAAATGAAATCCCTATTTTGAAGAGTCAAATGTAATGCTGGCAATATTCGTTATATCAAGTTGTTGAGCTGTGAACTATTTTGGAGGGTATAAGCTCATTTTGAGTGAATTTCTTTAGGAGTTGGATACTTTTTTATTCTAGTCATTAAAGGTTGTACAAGATAATAGGATCTAGAAGTTTGGATAGATAGTTTAAATAGACAAAAGAGAGATCGATGTTCAAGTTGAAAAATTGGAGATCTAGAGAAACTTTTTGTGGAGCTTATTGTAAAAGGAATTTATGTGCAATTGACACTTAATAGCAAAGGCATATGGATGGTTAGACCTTCTTTTTCTACTTTTTTATTTCATTCTTCATGCTTGAATTTATTATTCAAATTGCAACACTTTTTGGTTCTTGAAGGTTAATTTATACAGTGAAGATTTTGCTGTAGAGATAATTTTCAAGTAATGATTTCAAGATGATACTCATGTTTTTTTATAATATATTGAGACTAAACTTTTGTGAAGTTGACAAATTGAAGACTTCACTTTCCTTTTTCCTGAATTGGTTTACTCCATCTATGTACCTACCTATTATTCATCCAATGGGATATGCAATGTTTTTACCTTGATTTTCATACCATGCTGTAAACTTGACCCAGTTTTCAACCACTATACAAAAAACCAAATCATAAAACCCTCAAAAACACTTTTGCAATAAAATCAATGATGCCCTAGCTTTCCCTTACCAGTCGAGTGCAACTTTAGGGACTAATAGCGATGATGAGATCTCCATAGGAAATTCTTCGATGCCCCACATTTAATGATGCTTCAACCTCTATAGGAGTATGCCTCTTGCAATTCCGTCTCCACGGGAATCCCAAAAACAAACACAATACAATAATGACTGCAATTGTAACAATAGGTATGATAACTCTTTTCAGATGTGAAACACTTTTATGTTTGTGAGCATAGCATGGTGATAGACTTACCCAAGGTCCACATAGACCAGGATTTCCCACAAATGCTGTAGCACCAACCTTTTCGAAAACTCTTCCTTTCGGGACTTCTCCTGACAAGTTGTTGAAAGATAAATTCAAATGGATGAGCACTTTGAGATTTGCCAATGTCATGGGTATTCCACCTGACAAATTGTTGGAGGATAAATCCATGTCTCAGAGACTTTGAAGTTCATTGACCGATATTGGAATTAGACCTTAAAGTGCGTTGCAAGAAACGTTGAGGTATTCTAGTTCTTTGCAGCTTCCGAGCCCACTTGGAATGTAACCAGTTAACCTATTTGCAGAAATATCTATAGCTTTAACCATAGTCATCTTACTTACTTCCAGGGGGATTGTTCCATGTAATAAATTGTTTGAAAGGTTGAAAAACAAAGCTAAATTTGCAAGATTTGCAACCTCGGCAGGTATGGGCCCACTAAGCATGTTGTATGATAAGTCTAGATTTAATAAGTTCATGCATTTTCCTAGACTTGAAGGTATATTACCTGATAACTGGTTATGATCAAGATATAGATATCTCAGCTGTTGGAGGTGTGCAATAGAATCAGGGATCCTTCTAGATAAATTATTTATGTCTACAGCGAGGAGCCCTAAGCTTTTGAGTTGACCAATTTATGTTGGGATCTTTACTTCTAAATTGTTGCCACCTATATATAGTCTCTCTAAATTGTGAAGCATTTTGATTGAAGACCGGATTGTCCCTGTGAAAGAATTGTTGTCTAAATCAAGTAATGATAAACTAGTGAGGTTTCCAATCGGTGGTGGTATTTCTTCTGCTAAACCATTCAAGGACAACCTTATGCTATACATTTTTGTAGAGAGGCAGCCTATAGAAATGGGTAAACGTCCCATGAGATTATTTTTTCCTAAGTCTATTGAGCGTATGGTGGAACAGTTAGTAAGAGCAGTAAAAATGTTCAAGCTCGTGGTGCTGCCACTAACCAGTTGATTCGCGCCTAAATGAAGCCTCCGGAGCTGCATCATCTTACCGAACTCCTCGGGCACTACTCCGTTGAGATGATTAGCCACTAAGGAGATGACTTGAAGGTTCGTACAATTGACGAGGGAAGAAGGAATGCTGCCAATCAACTGATTAATTCTCAGATAGAGACTAGTTAGCGGAGTTTTCTTGCTACACAACTCCGTGGGAATGTTACCAATCAACTGGTTTTGACTTATATCCAATTCTTGAAGACTGGTGCAGTTAGACAAGGAAGATGGAATTTGTCCTGAGAGATGGTTTGCAGCGAGATCTATAAATCTCACATGGCTTAGCATGCCCAATTTGGAAGGAACACTCCCATGAAGGTTGATGCTGTCCAACTCTATGATGACCAAAGAGGATATATTTTCCAAGTAGGCCAGGATTGTACCCATCAAATTGTTTCTTCCTAAGTTAATGTATTGTAAGTTGGGGAGAATGCACAGGTCTTCAAGAATGTTTCCTTTGAGATTTGTTAGTGTACATAGATAAGAATATTAAACTACGGCAACCAATAGTGGGCGGAATAGAATCTTAGAGCTGATTCCTACGCAAGTAAAGCCTCTTTAATCGAAACAAATTTCCCAATTGATAGGGGATGCGACCATGATATTTGTTATCAGAAAGGTCGAGTATTCTAAGAAAGGAGAGATTGCCGAGAAGGGGAGAGATTATAACCTGTAATCCCATGCCTGAAACATTAAGCGAGACCACTCTTTGTCTACATCGACTGCATATGACACACGTCCACTCGCAGAACGAAACATTTTGTTTCCAGGTAGCAAATAAAGATAGAGTTGGATCATAAGTGATGGCAGAGATGAATCCAATTAGAGACTCTTGATCAAAAGCATTGGCGAAATGGGGATGGGAACGATTAGATAGTGGAAGTGTGGAAACCAAAAAAGGAGTGAAATAAAAGAAAAAGAAAAGTATTCCCGTAATAGAGCAGAAAAGAGAACGAACGTAATAGATCTCCATCTTCACCTCCTTAGACAGAATGGGAATGGTTGGAGTTTCTTCGGTTATTTATATAAATTCAACTTAACACTGTGAGCTAAATGTCCTGTGAGTATAAAGCCCTACATTTTCTGGACATCTATTAGGCTAATTTTTCGAACATCTAGAAGCTTTAAATGGCCTGTGACTTTCAAGCCCTACATTCAAACTTTACAGGACAAATTTTGTAAAGATAATTGGGCGGGCTAGTTTTTCTGACATATATGGGCTTTAAATGGCCTATGAATTTCAAGTCCTACATTTTCCAGACACTTTAAATGCACTGTGCCTTTCCAGTTCTATATGGAGTTAACACATGTCATTTAAAAAAATATTAGTAACAAGTAAAATATTTTAATATATATATATAACAAAAAAAAATCACTCATATTCATATCAAAATATTCATGTTCCAAGTCTTTCAAAACAAACCTTGGAAGGCACTCTATCAAAGTTGATTGACATCCTACATTAGTAGCTGGTTATCTATATTATTTACTTCAAAAAGTATGTTTTCTTTTTACAGCTATACAAACCGTATGCAAAAGAGATTGTTAATCCTACTTCAGAAATGAAACTCCATAGCTTCTAGTTATATTCCATCAAAGCACTTGTAGAAACAGAAGGCTTCTTTAGAGAGTTCATCTTCCTTAGAGTTCATTTCTCGCAAAATATGATGTAAGGACAACCACTCAAAATCCTTGAAGTTAAGCTTGATCACTCTAAAAATAGAATCCAGATTGGGGTTTTGAATAAAAATATTACCCCTCGCCCAATCAATTTCCATTTTGGAGTCACTGAACACTTGAAGTTTACTCAAATTAGTTTCCCTAGCCATCTCCAGAAGAGTCCAAAGAGAAATGAGTTCAATTGTGTTGTTTGTCCCACTTCTATGAGCATATCTAATGTGGATATAGTGGGTTTGATTGATAAAAAGGACCACCCCTACACCACACTTTGGCAGGTTCCCTTGGCTTGCCCCATCAAAGTAACCTCACGAAACAACATATTCAATGGGGGGGATTGGGGTTCAAGTCTTTTTTTCTCTCAGATATTCCTTGAATTCTTTTGCCATATTGAGCATGAGTGTAGTTGTTACTTCAAGAGGGATTTTTTTGTCCTTGAAGATGGCATTTTTTCATGCCCACCAAATGTTGGAAATCATAATGCTTGGTAAGCCTGCATAAACAGACACTGATATGTCTTGAATCCATGAACTGTAGCAATCATCCAGAGATTCCTTGTTCCAATCAGCTTTGGCGTTTAGCTGATCTTTGATCAACTTTGAGACTTGGCCTACATATGGACAAGAAAAGAAGAGATGAGAAACAAATTATGTGTTTGACTTACAAAGAGGGCATATGTTAGGACCACACCATCCTCTCTTTAAGGCATTGTTCCAAGTCACCAATTTATTATTTAGAGCAAGACAAAAAGTAATTTTTCATCGAGGGGGATTTAAACTTCCATAGAGCTTTCCACTACCAATTCATGGGGAATACGATTATGTCCTCAAATTAGGGTTTATAACCTAGTTTGATTGTATAAGACCCATTTACGGGGTTCTTAGACCAACATAGAGAGTTTGTGGTCTCTTCATCTAGGGAAATGAAGTTTTCACATAAAAGAGTAATGAAGGATCCCCACTATTCAAATAGAGCCTAGGGAAGCCCTATTGAAATCATCTCCTTCTAGCCTAGTCGACCTCTTAGTTGGGGGGATCCTATGCTTGCATCATATAAAGAAGAGATGTTTCCATCCCTTAAGGATTGAAGGATGGGAGGGGAAAGCCTAAAATTGTTTCTTGCACCTAGCCAATGGTCTTCCCACAACTAGACACTTTTCCCATTACCAATGCGCTAGACCGTCCAATTTCCTACCAGTGGAAAGGCTTCCACCAAGGCTTTCCAGAAAATAGATCCTTTAGAAGATTTTATTAGCAAGCAGAACCATTCGGTAACATAATGATTTGGAAAATATTTTGTGTTCATGAATCTGACCCAAAGCGAGCTTCCTTGAGTTAATCTCCACAAATTCCTTCCAGCTAGAGCATGGAAAAAGGGGTGAATTTCCTTTAATACCCATCCCCCCCAATCCTTTGGAGCTGCAATTGATTTGCAACTGGCTAGGTGAGTACCCCTGGGAAATTTATGACCAACCCATAAGAATTGACAACTTAACCTATGAATTTTTTCTAAGACTCCTTTGGGAATTGTAGCAATGGAGTTCTAGTACATGGGGATACTTTATAAAACTACTTTGAGTAACACTAGTCTTCTGCCCTTGGACAACATCCTATTCACCAAAACATAGATCTTGGTCTCCACTTTTCTGATTAACCAACTCCAATCTTCTTTTCTATAACAATCTGGTTTTAGAAAGAAGCTTAAGTACTTTAGACCTTCACTTAGAGTTTTTTTTTGAGTCAGGATCAGATTGAAAAGGGAGTTTGCTTCGGCTTCAGAGCAATGGTTGAGGATAATGCAAGAGTTTTCCAAATTTACCATCATTCACGTGGCACTATGAAAGAGGTTTAGGATGCTTTTAAGAGATGAAAGGTCCCTTTGAGATCCATACACACTGCATAAAATGTCATCCACAAATAGCAGATGAGAAACTGCTTCAAAATCAGAAACTCTAACCCCTCTTATAAGGCCATTGGTATGAGCCTCCTTTATCAATATTCTTAAGGCCTCTATAATGATCATAAAGAGGAAAGGGGAAAGGGGACATTCCTGATGGATACCTCTTTATGCTCTGAAGAAACGGGATAAGGCCCCATTGATGAGGAAAGCGAAAGAGGCACTTTGTAAGCAACTCATTATCTAGCTTACAGTATTCAAATTCATCCCCATCTGAATGAGTGCCAGATGTAGGAAGGTCCAATTAACTATGTCATAAACTATTGAAAGATCCAACTTAAGGATGGCCACTTTAAGGTTTATTTTCTTGACATAATGGAGAACCTATTGAGCAGTGGTTGTTGCAACATGAATCTGTTTATTGTCTAAAAACCTAAACTATTCTTCCCTGATGATTTCGCTTAGCATCGGTCTCAATATTTTGGATATGATCTTGGAGATTAATTTATAGATTACGTTGCAGCATGATATTGGCCTATAATCCTCAAAATATTTTGTGTTCTTTTTTTGGATATGAGACACGGGAAAGTAGAGTTTAGAGGACCATAGAACCTGCCTTCCCTTTGAGATTCCCTCACCACCAAAAATAGGTCATCTTTCACGAGGTCGTAGAAGTCTTTGTGTAATTCAACTGTAAAACCATCTAGACCTGGGCACTTTCCATTCTACATAGAGGAAAGGGCCAACCACAGTTCTGACTTCGAGACCTCTTATTCCAATGATTTATTCATATCTTCAGAGAAGACTAAATGGAAATTGCCAAGAAGTTCCAGTATATGTTGGATTTGGAACCCAATAGGGGATGATAAGAGTTTGCTAAAGTATCTTACTCCCAAATGATCCGGGATCTTTTCATCGAGTGACTTATAAAGAATTACATTAAATGAGCATAAACTAAAGTGCACCATTAAAGAAGGAAAAGCTAAATAATGAAGAGACATAAGCATCAAATATGAACACAAAAAAATTGATAACGGAGTTCGTCCCTGGTGGACTACGTCTTCGGGTCCTGCTCTCACATGGGTAGGCCTTCTT
>SNQJ01S0175457.1:0-11505 GCA_010110895.2 Picea sitchensis | reverse complement strand
TGTAATGTCTCCACTGGCGACATGCTTTCACAATGGAGTACATTTCTTTGTCGTAAGTTGGGTAGTTACGAACAATATCTGACAGTGTCTCACTATGACAAGCCATGGGGTGGTCGTGCTGAGTGAGAACGATGCCCACAACATAGTCTGAAGCATCTGCCTCAATATCAAAGGGATGATGTAGGTCTGGCAATGAAAGCATTGGGGTTGAGCACAAGCACTGCTTCAAATCATCGAACTCTTGTTGTTGGGATTGACCCCACGCAAATTTCTCCTTACCACCACCCCTGTTTATTTGGTTGAGTGCCCATGCAATATGGGAGAATCCCAACATGAACCTACAGTAGAAATTAGAAAGGCCCAAGAAGCTCTGAAGCTCAGTGAGTGTTGTTGGGGATGGCCAGTCATGGATGACTTGGATCTTGGCTGGATCCACATGTACGCCATGTTAATCAATGGTGTATCCTAGGTAATGGACCCTGTCCATGTCAAAGGAGCATTTTTCCAAGTTTGCGTATAGCTTGTGCTGCTACAGGGTGTGCAGAACCTGTTGAATATGCTGCAAGTGTTCGGCCCAAGTCTTGCTGTAAATTAGAATGTCATCCAGATACACTACTACAAAAGTATTGGTGAATGGTCGCAAGATATTGTCCATAATCCTCATGAAAGTGGCTGGAGCATTTTTTAAACCAAAGGGCATGACCAACCATTCAAAAAGGCCTTCCTTTGACTTGAAGGTGGTCTTCCATACATCTATCTATTCTATTGGGACCTGGTGGTAGCTAGACTTCAGATCAATCTTACTGAAGTATTTGGCCCCCGTGAGTTGATCAAGGACGTCATCGATTCAGGGAATCGGTTACCGGTTTCTGACTGTGATTTTATTTAGAGCCTGGTAATCAATACAGAGTCGCCAGATTATATCTTTCTCATGTACCAGCATGATTGGGCTCCCACAAGGTGATGAGCTGGGGTAGATGTGCCCCTTGTGGAGCAGTTCTTGGATCTATCACTTGATCTCCTCATTCTCTAACAAAGAGAAATGATAGACTGGCCTATTAGGCAGCGGTGCATCGGGGGTCAGATCGATGGGGTGCTTGACCTGGCAGTGCAGAGGTACCCCTGTACGTGAGGAGAAGATATCTGAGTATTATCCCATGAACTTATCTACTTGCTTCTGCTGTGTGGAGAGGTCGGCTGCAGAGACCCTAGATGTGGCTATGATGTTTCGCTTATTCTATGAGAGAATCATGAAGAACAAAAACTTCCCTATTTGAGAGATGACTTTCCTACATTACTTAGCAGAGATCAAGGAAATAACACTAGGTGGGACTGCCTCAGGTATCCTGTACAATTTCCTGTTCAAAGTAATAATAACACTACAAGGCCTAGAATCATATACATCATGACGTTTCCATAAATAAGGTTGGCCCAAAAGAACATCACAAACTTTGAGAGGAGAAAAATCACACAATACCTCGTCTTTGAAGGGCTTGATGCCATATGATAGTCATCACTGTTGGTTGACACAGAGATCGCTTCCTTGGTGGAGCCATCCAATGGTGTAGGTTTGTGGGTGTGACATTGGTTGCAGGGATAACTGCTTGACGACCTCTGTTGAGATGAAGTTCTTCTAGCTACCTCTATCAATGATGAAGTGCAGCGGGGTGCCTTTTACCCACATTTGTGAATGGAAGAGATACTCTCCTTCTTCTGGCTCATCTGGTTCACTAGGCTGAATATTGGTGGTAGAAACAATGGCACTGGGTTCCGCATCAATGATTCGTCTTCCCATTTTTTGTTCTGGCTCAGATTTAGAATCTACATCTGATTCAGAGGCTTTCACTTCGGCCACCAGTGACTTCTTTGAGTGGCAGTCAACAGTGTTATGCCAAGGGATCTTATGGAAGTCACACCACATTCTGGTATCTTTCTTTGTCTTTCTGGTGTCCTTCTTTTCTTATGGCTTGGACTTGTTGTCTTGATACTGTCCATATTTTCTCTATCTTTTGTTCGGTGGGTTGGGGCTGCCCTTTCCTGGATTTTGTTGTGAGGGGTTCCTAGGCCTAAATTGCCGCATCTTTTGTTTGAGCTTCTGCTCAATTTTCACGGCATATCGGATGAGATGCCCAAGGATGAGATGTCCAAAAATTCCATTTCGGTTTGGATTTATCAATGCAGAGCACCACGATACTTGAGCACCATATGTCGCTCCAAATATTTGATACGCAACTTGGTGTGCAAGGTATGGAAGATATTTGTGAAATCTGGCACTGCTTGGTCTCTTTCTTACCGCAGTGTATATAGGTTGTCATAACTTCTGACAGGGTAGTATTGTTCCTTAATATCATCCCTGAAGGATTACCAGGTGGCCGTGACTGAAAATAATTAGGTTTCCTCTGTTTCTTTTTTCTCACAGAAAGTTTCCCACCAATCTTTGACATGGAAAATGACTTTGAGGAGCGCAAAAGTAATCTTTTCTCTATTCAAAAAGTTATGGACAGAAAAATACCCTTATAGTAGATTCAACCACTTGTCTACAACATCTGCGTCTATCTGACCTTCAAATATGGGAATATCAAAGTTTATTTGTACCTTTAAGGGGGTGGCACCTCCGTTCGAAGAATATGCGTCGCCTGTTGGTAGCCGTCGAAGGATTTGTGTGAACCTATCCATCATCTCGTTCCTCTGTTGGGTGAGGGATTCCTCAATCAATAGTTTGAAAGGATATCTTGTTCCATCATATTTATTTTCTCCTTCCATGGGAGGTCTCTTGGGCATACGAGAGATTTTGTCCTCAAGAGAAACAAGCTCGAGACCCAACACTTTGTACTATGACCTCGTTGGGAACATGCATTAAGACGACAAGGAGCAGACCGCTCTGATACCACTGATCCAGATTTTATGAGCAGAATGAAATGAGTGCATATTATTAATAGGTGCTTAACAAAAAATAACAGAGATACAGTAAAACTGGTTTTCTATTCAATAACAAAATAAGTTGAAACTGTAAATTACAGTGGAAGCATGCTTGCTGGAATGGTGGCGGCTTATCTCTAAGAAGAGATCTGACGAAAACGTGCATTCACAAGAAGAAGGGTATAGTGAGTATTTGAAGGCCTTTTTACAATAATAAATAATTCCCAAAACCCTAGACATCCAAAAACCTAACCCTAGGAGATGAAATGCCAAAAGTCATGTGGGCCCCGTTTGGGTAAGTTAGTACATCAACTTCCCGGGGTCGTAGCTTTTGCATACGATCTCTGTTTTAGGTGTGTGATATTCTGTTGGAAAGGTATTGTCGAGGAGATTCACTTTTGGGGATAAATCATGCCTTTGGATATCATTGAGGATATCAATCTCAAAAAACCTTCATTTAGGCCCTCAAAATGGCCCCGGAAGTTATAACTGCTAAAAATAGTAAATTGCCAAATTGTTAGAAAACTATTTTCAGCCAGTTGGAAAAGGTGCCTGGCCACTGATATCCATATGGATCATCATACCATCATTTGTAGCCAGTTGGATGCCTTCTTCGACTCTCTTTCAAGCGAGCTTGTCAAAATAAGGTGCCCGACCTGCTGCCAACCTTATGTATTTTCTCTGGCCTGGCCTCACCCCTCAAACAATTATGGTAATATAGGTTCTCCTAGTTCTTGAATTTTATCATGTCATGTCTTTTTGTTCAAATTAGTCATAGTTACAGTATTAGGTAGGCCCAGGGCCAGAGTACAACTTTCATTATAGTTACTTTTGTTTATCACTTTAAACATGGATGCTTTCACAAGCTTGTAGCCAATTCTGGTTTCTATCTATTTGGCATAACGGGCTACAGGCTTTTCTATTTGTACTGGTTACTCGCTATCTAAGGTAATGCAATTTTTTATTTAAAAAAAAATACACGAATAATGTATTACAATAATATGTTAATAGAATATTCATACATTAATAAATTATTCATACATGATTAAAAGTATTAAAGTATTCAGAAATACATTAAAGTATTACATTACTACATTAATAAAGTAATATATTAATAAGGTAATCATACATTAATAAAGTATTTATAGAATAATAAAGTAATATATTAATAAGGTAATGATACATTAATAATGTATTAATACATGAGGCACACTAATACATTATAATAATGTATTAACTCATTATTATAGGGCGTTGTCTAACTATTTTAGGTTTTCTTTTTTTGTTGTTGTAATACAGATACATAAATCTGTAGGAAATCAATATTTTTTGTTGTTTAAAATCCATTTATGAATGCAGAAATGGATTCAACATGATGAAAAACCTCTAGGGCACTCTGTTTATACATAAATAGTCACTCAAATATGCAGATCTAACAATTTCTCTTCGGATTTTAAACAAATATCCCCGGAAAGTATCATCGGAGAAGAGCCAAAACCTAGAACATTTAGACTACGACTTATTATAATGTTTAAATATATTATAATTAATATATTTATACATCAGTAATTAATACATTGTTAAAGTATTAATACATTAATGTTTTACATTAATCCATTGCTACCTTGGTTCACCATGACCATGGTTGACCATGGTTGATAATGGTTAACCATGTTTGGCAATTGTTATCCATGGATAACCATCGCTTGTCATGACTATGGTTGACCATGACTATCGATGAAATTCACCATGTTTGACCTTAAATATGCCTATGATTGACCATTACCTTCAGTATGCCTATTGTTCATCATGACCAAGAATAATGAAGTAGTAATAATACATTGATAAAGTAAAAATACATTTTTACATAAATACATTAAAGTATTACATTATTACTTTAATGTATTACTACATTAATACATTGATGCATTAATAAAGTAATTATACATTAATAATGTATTAATATATTATAATAATATATTTATACATTATTATACTGTATAAATACATTATAATTAATATAGTTATACATTAATTATAAACATATTATTATTCAACATATTTATATTAATTATACATTTATACTGTATTATTACATAATACATTGCTAAAGTATTAATACATGTATTACATTAATACATTAATAAAGTAACACATTAATAATACATTATTAAAGTATTAATATGTTAATAAAGTATTATTAATTAATAGAGTAATAAAGCATTAAAGCATTAAAAAGGTATTAAATTTTTAATAGTACATTAATTCATTGAAGTAATAAAGTAAAAATACATCAATAATACATTATTATATAAATACAAAACATTGACCATGACCCCGATGATGGTTTAGAGTGATAGCCTATGCTTGACCATGAGTTTGGTTAACTATGGTAAACCATGATTGTGACTATGGTTGACCATTGGAGTGGTTGACTATGGTTGACTCTAATTATGGTTGATTACGGTTGACTATGCTTGACCATAACCATAGTTAACTGCAATTGATGATGACCATGACAATGACTATGGATGATATCGAATATGGTTGACCATGACCACAGCCATGACTATAATATACCAGATATAAAAAGTATGCAGAACAAAAATAAAATGCTAGAAATGGCAGAATAACAACAATATAACCAGAATAATCACCACAATAACACTGAAATGATATAAGAATAACAACAAAAATAAAACTTTGATTCTGAGAGCAATGTTCACAGGCCTCTTCGAGGGGGCAACCTCCATCCGAGAAGAGCTCTATTACAATAATCTCCAAGCTTCGATTCTCATACCCTCGACTCCTATTTATACTAAATATGTCTATTAAAAGAAGCATCTAGAGGAAGATCCTTCTAGAAGTAGAAGCTTCTATTAGGTCTTATTCGAATTATTATATTTTATTGCAAGGCCTTATTAATAATGACCTTTATTACATCCAAATTTATTATTCTACCTATGTGCAGGTTAGGACCCTAGCATGTCCTCCCCCTTAAAAACAACCTTGTCCACAAGGCTTGAGATGTGGAAATTTCTACAGAATGGTAGCTGGTTCCCAAGTGGCATTTGCTGGAGTTGTATCTTTCCAATGGATTAACACTTCCTTGATGGTTCTCTAATGTAGGCAATGCTCACGCTGGTCCAAAACTGCTTGTGGATGTAGCCAAATGGATCCTTCTTCGACTAACTCAGGAAGGTTGGTTTGAATTTGGCACTTAGTTCTGATCACCTTCTTTAAGCAGGAAACATGAAAAACAAGATGTAGCTTCGAATGATTGGGAAAATATAATTGATAGGACACCTGTCCCACATGCTTGAGAACTGTATAAGGAACATAAAATTTGGGTGCTATCTTCTGACAATGCTCGACCTTGAGGGAATTCTGCTTGTAAGGTTGCAGGCCAAGAAACACTTGATCCCCTTATTCAAATTGATGTTTAGAGCGACCTTGATCTGCTTGTTGCTTCATGTGAATCTGTGCCATGACCAAATTCTCTTTGAGGGTATGAAGAATAGCCTCTCGAACTGTAAGTGTTTGGTTAACTGCCTGGATCTTCGAGACACCAGGTTTGTATGAGAGAACTGAAGGTGGCTTCTGTCCATATACCGCTTCAAAAGGATTCATGTGTGTAGTTGTATGGTATGAAGTGTTGTACCACCATTCAGCTAGGGGTAACCATTGAGTCCATTGATTTTGATTTTCCAAGGAAAAACGCCTCAAATATGTTTCCAAACACTTGTTGAAAACTTCTGTTTGACCATCAATCAGGGGATGATAAGTTGTACTGAGATGAAATTGGGTGCCTTGTAGCTTGAATAGTTCTTGCCAAAAATTGCTTGTGAAAGTGGGGTCACGATAAAAAACAATAGAGTGTGGCATGCCATGGAGCTTGAAGACCTGATCCATGAAAATTTGAGCCACCGTGGATGTTGTAAACAGGTGTTGAAGAGCGCATAAATGAGCATACTTGGAAAGGCGATCAACAACCACCATGATGACTGATTTATTTCCTGGTTTGGGTAAGCCTGTAATAAAAGACATAGAGATGTCCTTCCAAATAGCACATGGAATCAAGAGCAGTTGTAGTGTGCCCATATATTTGACTGTTTCTCCTTTGTTGCGTTGACACACATCACATTTGACCACAAAATTACAAATGTCATGTTTCATACACAGTTGCACGAAAAAAGAACATTTGACCCTATCATAGGTTTTGGTGAACCCAGAGTGCCCCATTATCGGTGTAGCATGAAGCTTAGAAAGTATCGTGGATTTAAGCTTTGATTGTTTACTTAAATAAAAACAACCTTTGTATCGAAGTTCATCATGGAGCCAAGAGTACCCTGGGGGAGTTGGAGCACAAGACTGCAATTTTTGGATCAGCTGCAAACTTTTGGGATCTTGTAGCCATTCCTGGCGATCAACTTGGAGCCAATCTGGTACAATGAAGGAAAGAGAAAAAAGGGATCCTTCATCTCCATATTTGTGGGAAAGTGCATCCACAACCACATTTTCTTTGCCTTTCTTGTAAATGATCTCATAATCATAGCCAAATAGCTTAGTTACTCATTTTTGTTGCTCCAGGGAGGAAATGCATTGTTCCAAAAAATACTTGAGGCTTTGATGGTTTGTCTTAATTTGGAAGTGTTGCCCCAATAGATAAGGGCACCGCAAATCAATGGCATGCAGAATAGCCAACATTTCCTTTTCATAGATAGATTTTCCCAGGTTTCTTTCAGATATTTGCTTGTTGGTAAAGGCCAAAGGCCAACCCTCTTGCATAAGGACAACACCAATTCCTTTCCCTAAAGCATCACATTCTAAGACAAAGGTCTTTGTGAAACCAGAAAGGGCCGGGACTGGAGTGGTGCACATGGCCATCTTCAAGGTTTGAAAATCTTGAGCAGTAGCTGGAGTCCAAGTGAAAGAGTTCTTTTTTAGGAGAGCAGTGAGAGGTGCTGCAGTCTTTCCATAATTCTTAACAAACTTGCGATAATAGCCTGTTAAGCCCATAAATCCATTCAAGATTTTGAGAGTCTTTGGGTAAGGCCAGTCTTCCATAGCTTCAATATTTTTAGGATCCACCCTGACACCATCCTTGCCAACTAGATGACCCAAGAAATCTACTTCTGAGGTGCCAAAAACACATTTAGACTGTTTCAGGAAAAGTTGGTGCTGAGAGAGTAGATGGAGAACTCGATCCACATGAGAAACATGTTATATCTAGGTATTTCTATATATGAGGATATCATCAAAGAAAAGTAAGACAAAATGATGGATAAAAGGATGGAGGACATGATTCATGAGGCTTTGGAAGGTGGAGGGGACATTACACAAGCCAAAGGGCATGACCAAAAACTCATAGTGGCCCTCATGAATTCTAAAGGCCATCTTGGGAATGTCTGCCTCTTTCATATATATCTGGTGGTATCCCGAACGAAGATCAAGTTTAGTAAAGAATTGGGAGCCACTCAGTTCATCCAGGAGGTCATCAATGATAGGAATGGGAAATTTGTCTTTAATGGTAAGTTTGTTGAGGGCACGAAAGTCAGGACACATTCGCCAAGAACCTTCTTTCTTCAGGACCATGACAACAGGAGAAGAGTAGGGGCTCGTACTAGGGTGGATAACGCCTGCATTAAGGAGTTCTTGGACCATTTTCTCAATTTCATTTTTTTGGGAAAAGGGGTGACGATATAGATGGATATTGGGAGGAAGGATTACGGGTACAAGGGGCATGGAATGATCATGAACGCCACGTGAAGGAGGGAGTCCCTGGGGAGTGGAAAATACCACTTGATGTTTAGAAAGAATGGCTTGGAGGTCTTGCAGCACCGAAGGTGTTTCTGTTGCATGGATGGAATGGAGTTGAGCAATAACACCAGAATGACCATTTTTGAGAAGCTTTTCCATGTGATGGGAACTAATGATCTTAGGTGAACCGACAATGATGCCTTGGAACTTATATTGGTGGCTTTCCTGGTCAAATTGCATGGTTAATTCCTTAAAATCCATGAGAATGGGACCCAAAGTCCTTAGCCAGTCTTCACCCAACACAATTTCACACCCTCCCATGTCTATAGCAAACATGTGATATTTCAGGTGGTAGTCACCAATTTGGAGACAAACATTTTCACAACGCCCTCCACATTTCATGGAGCCACCATTGGCAATCATGATTTGGAAATTATTGATGGCATGGATGTAGCAATGAGTTTCTTGGGAAATGCAGCGATGAATAAAATTATGGGTGCTTCCACTATCAACCAGAATGATGACCTTCTGATGCTTGATGTAACCGATTATCTTGAGGTTTTGGGGAGTGGAGAAGCCAGTGAGAGCATTGAGGGAAATGATCGGTTCTACTTCAGGAGGGTCTGAGGGAGGGGTTATGTTAGGGGTTTCAGGTGAGTCAGACACAAGGGGAGTTTCAATATCCTCTTCTGAAATATCCTCAGAGATGGCCATAAAGATATTTTGTTCTTTACACTTGTGGCCCGAAAAATATTTGTCATCACAATTATAACAAAGGCCTTTGAGTTGGCATTCATCCATTTCAGCCTTGGTCAATTTTTGGATCTTTAGTGGAGTGGAGGGAGTAGTGGGATTTACTGGTTTAGGGCGAGGGATAAAGGAGGGTTTCCGGTTTTGAGAAGATACAACTTGTTGTGAATATTTAGCTATTTTAGTAGTCTCCACCCAACTCTGAGGCTGAGCCATGAGGACATGGGCCTGAATCTCATCCTTGAGGCCACTGATAAAACATTCTCGGAAAAAGGCATTATACATGCCCTCTATCCGAAATCCAGGCGCTCAAAGGCAGCTATAAAGTCTTTTGTTGTTCCTGATTGTTTCAACTTTGTCAAACAACCCAAATGGTTGGTGTCATTGTCAAAGCATTCATAAAGCTCTGCCACAAAGTGTGTCCAAGCAATATACCCTTGATGAGAAGTT
This sequence comes from Picea sitchensis, assembly GCA_010110895.2. NCBI lineage: Eukaryota > Viridiplantae > Streptophyta > Pinopsida > Pinales > Pinaceae > Picea > Picea sitchensis. The sequence continues at coordinate 1,626 of SNQJ01S0175457.1, read as the reverse complement.
TTTCTCCATTTCCACCATTGCCAATGTTCTTGATCTAGATGGAGAACACCATACCAGAGTTTGGCCAAGTCATCTTTAATGCCATATAAAGAGAAATAATGCTCCATTTGGGTTACCCAACCAATGGGGTCTGAAGCATCAAATTTCGTCACATCCACCCTTGGAAGGTGTAGGTCACATTGAAAGTGATGGTTCAGAAAGTTATGGGAATGAGAGGAATGGTCACCTTCAGTATCTAGAGGTGAGGAAGAGGAAGGGTTATCTGTAGGGATATGAAGTTTGGTGCAGAGTGCTGAAAAGACAGATTCAATATGGGTGGTGAGGTCTTGTTTGATTTCCTCCATTGAGGACTACATGGTTATATTGATGGCGACAACATTGGCACTGAGTTTGTTTACTTCTTGTTGGGTCTCGATGAGACCATATTGCAAGGTGTTGAAGCGAGCTTCTAAGTCTTGGCTACAGGAATGGGCCATGAGGATGGGGGAACTGAAAAGGGGGGGGCGGGGTCAAAATTGTTTTTGAAAAATTATATGGATGAAAGTGATAAGGGCGAAGATATGAATTCAATGTAATAGGTCTCAAATAATGATGAAAAAATTTCCAGACTTTTTTTTTAATTTTTTTTTACACCTACGGAGTTATACTTCGGTCTAAAGAATACTGCAGAGAGGAAATGCCCAAATGCTTAACCAAAAAGAAATGTGTATTTACTTGGAAACCCAAAGACAGTTGTGCAACAATAGATCTTCTCTGTTTTAATTTGTTTATGTTTTGGTCCCCAAGGGTTAGGTATTCAAGGGTTCTACAGACAAGGGTTTTCCCTGTGCTATAACTATTTGATATACGTGCGGGGTCCAATAATAGTACTCGGCCCAATATCTTAGGGAACTAACTAATGAGGATAGACTGTACCCTTAGCCGTACTACCCGACTACCTAGGCAATAGAGAGTATCTTCCCGAGTGTTGTTCTCGGTGGCACTATAGTAGTCAGGCGACCGATAGGTTTATCTAAAGAGGGCTTCAAGAAATCTAGGCTGATTCATACACAGGTGTTGTCTGATGCGTTACCACTCAAAGGGGTACCAACAGGGGTTACAAGGGTGGCCAAAAAATGTGCACTTAAAAACCACTTGTATTTCCTGCGTGTATGAATCCCTCAACCACGGGTTTATGTGCGTAACGATAGATCTCTGTGGCTTAAAGACGTCGTAAAACGTCTCTACCCTGGAAAAAATTTACCCACAATTTTTGCCAAGGAAAGTTCTCTGATACCACTTGTCATATACCAAATATAATAAGTATGCAGAACAAAAATAAAATGCTAGAAATGGAAGAATAACAACAATATAACCAGAATAATCACCACAATAACACTGAAATGATATAAGAATAACAACAAAAATAACACTTTGATTCTGAGAGCAATGTTCATGGGCCTCTTCGAAGGGGCAACCTCGAGTCGAGCAGAGCTCTATTACAATAATCTCCAATCTAGGGTTCTCATACCTTGACTCCTATTTATACTAAATATGTCTATCAAAAGAAGCATCTAGAGGAAGATCCTTCTAGAAGCAGAAGATTCTATTAGGTCTTCTTACATTCGACTTATTCTATTTTATTGC
>SNQJ01S0175456.1:0-13776 GCA_010110895.2 Picea sitchensis | reverse complement strand
AAGCTTCTATTAGGTCTTATTACATTGACTTGCTCACATTTATTAAATAGGCATTATTAACTAATATCGGTCTTTATTACATGGAAAATATATTTGGGCCTTATTAACTAATGTCATCCTTTATTACATGGAAAATATATTATTCTATCTATGTGAGGGGTTAGGTCCCTAATAGATTTCATTAATATTGATAACAAGAATAAACAAAAAAATCATGCTAAACAAAGAAATCATGTTAGATATAAATAGTATGTACCAATTTTAGGAAAACATGTAATTGTAAAATTATTGGCTAACAATAGAAACGATACTATGTACAAAAGATTCTCTTTCAAAAATAAAAAAAAGCTACTCCAAGTAAATACTATCACACTCATCTCCCATAATGTCTATAGGGAAATAAACAAGAAAAGAAGGAAATCCAAAATAAAAAACCATATTTCCATTGTGTTATCTTCTTTAAGTTCCAATCTATCTTAAACCTTAATGAACTTGGCCTCAATTAAGGATTTTGTATAAGTGATGTAATTTTGATCCTTTGATTTGAAATACTTTAACTAAACAACACCATCCTAAAAGAGTTGTCTAATATAGTGATGATGAACTTTAATGTGTTTGGTATGTGCATGAAAAATAGGATTATTATCTAATTTGATAACACTTTGATTATCACATTTTTAGAACCATAGGTTATTGTGGTGGTAAACCCATCCCATTAAAAACCTTATGAATCTAAACAACTTCTTAATCATATGAATTCAAATAACTTCTTGAACAACAATAGTTGCTCTTTTATAATATGTCTAAAAGTGGAAAAACAACTTCTTAACAATATGAATTCAAATATCCTCTTGACTAACAATAGTTGCTTGATCCGAATTTTAAGGGGGTATATGGTCTAAATTCAGATGAAAATGTCATAAAGCTATAAAGCTAATAGATTTCCCATGTGGATCAAGGAGATGCCCACCTCCTCATTAATTAATTACCATATGGATCAAAGAGAGTCCCACCTCTCCATTATTGTAATGGGTTTTATTTTCCACTAACTAGTTAGTTGGGTAGTTAGATCTATTATTATAATAATAGAGACTCATTTAATGAGCTCTTTCCATTATTGTATTGGGTTTTATTTTCCAGTACTTAGTTAGCTCGGTAGTTAGATCTATTATACTAATAATAAAGACTCATTTAATGAGCTATTTTTTACTTTGTCCAATGTACCATTTTGTAATGCTATATAAAGGCCTAACAAGACTTCTCATAATATCAAGTTACTCATTTTTTGTTTCTCTCATATTTTCTATTGTTCATTATGAGATTAATTAGCTCTGAATGATTTAATAGTAATTCATTTTAGAGGTGAGGCTCCTCTTTGAGCCTCACCTCTCTAGTACTTCATTTACATGTTTGTGTCCATGCTTCTTTTCATGCAAGATTGGCACGTCTAAGCTCCTCCTCTCTCGACATTCAAGCCATCTAGATCTCATCCCTCGATATCTAGATCATTGGTATCAGAGTGGGTATGTTGTCCATCGGAACAAGGGTTTGAATCATGTTGTGGGTTCAAACATTTGAAGTAATCACCAACCTCCTTTTGGTACTATCGGAAACCATTTACTAGGAATACACTATAAGCATCACAGTTGGTCCGCAGGCACTATAGAGCTTTGTTTTTACCCTCAGATCTTCATTCACCATTACAAGGAGAACCATACATGGATTCACTACATCCATACATGGATTCACTATATCTATACATGGATCCACTACATCCATTGGTATGCAACATTTTCAACAAATTTGTAGAGTGTCCATGCTTCCCACAAAGGTTCTACAACCTCTAAAATAGCTCATCCTGCTCTACAAACCTTTAGCATCCTCTGTGGCCCTCTACACTCAGCCAAATTCAAATAGGTGTTGCGACCTCTACACATAATTTCAGAGGCTCTACCACTTCTCATTGGAAATATCTATTCAATATCTCAAATGAGTATTTTGTGGAATCTCATTTGGCTTTCTGGCTTGAGAGATATAATCAATTGAATATCAGCATGTATTTGACCCAAGGAGGCCATGCGTACCACCATCTTCAATGGGATTTTTATCCTTTCTCAGGAAACTATAGAAGGATTTCCACATATTGATGGAAAGATCTCTTCAATATATCAAATGGGTATTTCACGAAATCTCATTTTTATTCCTGGTTTGAGAGATATCATCAATTGAATCTCAGCATGTAGTTGATCCAAGGAGGCCGTGCATACCACCATATTCAATGGGATTTGTATCCCTGCTCAAGAAACTACATAAGGATTCCCACATATGGCTGGAATTATCTCTTCAATATATCAAATGGGTATTTCACAGAATCTCATTTGGCTTCCTGTTTTGAGAGATATCATCGATTGAATCTCAGCATGTATTTGACCCAAGGAGGCTGCACGTACCACCATATTCAAAGGTATTTTTATCCTTTCTAAAGAAACTAAAAAAGGAATTCCACATATGGATGGAAATATCTCTTCAATATCTCAAATGGGTATTTCACGGAATTTCATTTCATTGTCCGGTTTATGAGATATCTTTGTTTGAAGCAACACATGTTTGTAACCAACGTGGTCGCACGCCCTTCAATTTTGGTCTGGTTTTTCTCACTCCATGAGCCACCTCAGAACAAGTTCCATATACCAATGGAAACATATATTTAGTAGATCAAATGGGTCTTTGATGGAATTGGATTTCATCAACTGTAGCAAAAGTTATGAATAGATTTGCAGAAGGATGTTCACAGCCCCCAATGTCACGATTTTTCCATGTTAATTTTTTTAATTTTGGGATTTTATTAAAATTTCTTTAATTTTATACCCATGTACAATGCCATTTCCAACTAGGTTGTAGGTCAATTACAAACCCACGATTATGGGTCAACCACACAAACCCCTTCTCTTCATTGGACATTTTCACATCGTAATCATATTGGTACGATAATGAGGTTTCTCTTTTTAGCATGGGCGAAATGATGGGGACCATAATTTTCTAAAGGGGGGGAATGATCTGAATTTTAAGGGTGTATATGGTCTAAATTCAGATGCAAAAGTCATAAATCTATAAAACTAACAGATTTCCCATATGGATCAAGGAGATGCCCACCTCCTCATTAATTAATTAGGCTAACAGGTTGCCCATATGGGTGAAAGAGAGTCTCACCTCTCCATTATTGTATTGGGTTTTATTTTCCACTAATTAGTTAGCTGGGTAGTTACATCTATTATTATAATAATAGAGACTCATTTAATGAGCTCTTCCATTATTAGTTCGGGTTTTATTTTCCACTACTTAGTTAGTTGGGTAGTTAGATCTATTATACTAATAATAGAGACTCATTTAATGAGTTATTTTTGACTTTATCCAATGGACCATTTTGTAATGCTATATAAAGGCCTAGCAAACCTTCCCATAATATCAAGTTACTGATTTTTGGTTTCTCTCGTATTTTCTATTGTTCATTGTGAGATTAATTAGCTCTGAGTGATTTACTAGTATTTAGTTTTAGAGGTGAGGCTCCTCTTTGAGCCTCACCTCCCGAGTACTTCATTTACATGTTTTTGTACATGTTTCTTTTCATGCAAGATTGGCACGTCTAAGATTCTCCTCTCTCGGCATTCAAGCCATCTAGATCTCATCCCCCGAGATCTGAATCATTACTTCTCTATAATATGTCTCATAGTGGAAATTAAAATAGTATCTTGTTTCTTACTTTCATGTAATTGCTATAGAATCCAAGTGATACAAAAAACCAAAACTAGGATTCCTATCATACACCTTGTTGATACTGAGAGGGGGGTGAATCAGTATCAAGTACAATTTAAAGCCTTTTTTAACTTATACTTAAACCATTTAATTATATCCAATGAGCAATTAACAATAGTATAAGAGTTACACCAATACACCACAATACACCATGCACAATATATGAGAAATAATCAATAGATATTGTTCAAGGGAAGTAATGACTTCCAAAGGTAGCTACAGCTTCCAAATGTAAATGGAGGGATAAACCTCCAAGAGGAAGATACAATCCTCCAATACCAAGAGATATTTGAACTCTCCATCATTTCCATTCCTTCCACTCAAGAATATATGAGAGATAATAAAATTTTACATTAACTCATCACCATCAACCAACCATCACATAGAACCTGATAATGCTTCCTGAGACTTCTTCAATTTATGAAATTCTTCAATTATTGGAATACTTTGATCCTATAGATAATATTACTCAATGTATTCTCTGAAACTTCTCCAATTTTCACTCCTTGAATCCTCCCCAAAAAGAAGTTATAGAGAGAATGGTAGACCTTGTTCAATTCTGGTTTATTCAGGAGACCGAACTTGTACAGAATGCCCCGTGCTCAATATTTAACATTAGATTTTGAAACTAGCACACAAGAAACTACAGTCTGTACTATTTCCAATTCAATTTGTCTCACTTCATTTTCATTCTCTATGAAGAAGTTATGACTGTTTTACCTGGAACACATGTTTATTGACTAGCTTCAGGACTGGTCAAAAACCCTATCTTCAACAGAGTGTATCTCCATAATTATGGAGAATAAAGAGATGAAACTTTTACCACAGGTACCTTGATATGTATTCTCAATACCATAGCAATTTCACCATCTGAATCGTTCTATAAAAAAATTATAGCAAAAATGGTAAGATGACCTGAAAATAACATACCTTAGAACACATCACCAAAAGACTTCATCCTCCTTTGAAATCTGACCTTCTTTACTTATGATTTCCTCTGAAATTCGACTTGTGTATCAAATGAATGTATAATGATATGTATTTATACCATTTATGTCACTTCCTTTTATGTATTATACCATTTATGTCACTTCCTTTTAAATATTAGGCTGACCTCGACACTCCTTTCTTATTTTGTAATTTTTCTTTTAATTATTTTTCGTGGCCTATATACTTCCTTCTTCAATTCACTTTGTCATCTTCAAGTTCATTCTCCTCAACCATGATGATCCATGAAGTGCCACTTACCAATCTAAAACAACATTAGGCACATCCATCCATGGGTGTTGTATCTGCATGTGTGCATTGTCCTTCATGGGTCCAAATTACTCTCACTGGATCTTGGTAAACCTTCATGTCCAAATACCTTCATCAATCTTGCAGTCCAAAACCCATGACTAGGGTTGACATCAATGACAACAACCAATCTTACAACACACCTCACTTGCCCAATTAGAGTCAATTTATCCAACTAAACCCATCCCAATATGAAATATACATGATATAAGAGAATGGGTACCTTTAATATAACCGATAGTTTTTTTAGTTGTTTTCTAATAAGATTTTTTTAAATCTTGCATGAATGAGAAACCAAGATGACAACATAAAAAAAAAAAATCTAAGTGACTATAAGTCAAATAAATACGACTTCCAACCAATTGTGAATATAATGTGGCAGCAATTCTCTTGATGTCATAATGGGTAGTTAAATTAATCATTAACTCAATAGGCATAGAAGATTGTTTTCCTCCTCCATCTTGCACCATTTACCTAGATCCAAAGCATGCTTGGGTTTAGGATAAAGCAAGCATAGAATATTCATTGCACTTCTCCATCATAAAAAATTTACCTAGGTCCAAATAATACTTCATCTTGGAAAAAATGAATCTGAATATTATCAAGGTTGGTTACATATGCAAAAGTTTCATGATAATCTATCCATATATTCCAAGAAAATCCTTTACAACCAACTGATATTTATGCTTCTCCATATCACCATTAAACGTGAACTTGGTCTTATAGACCCATTTATAACTTACCAAATTCTTCCTCATAAGAAGACTGGTCAACTCCCAAGTTGTTTTCTTCATTGAGTTGTTTTCATTTAACATATAATTATCCCACTTTATCTTACCTTGAGCCTCTTCAGAAGTTTGTAGATCAATAATATACATAGCACATGTCATAATAACATGATTTTAATGTTAGCATATAAAGACTTTGTCTTGGCAAAATACACATTGTTTTTCAAACAACAATCTAATTATCTTCTTAAGAACCAATTTCATGCAATTTGTGTTCACCTACAAAATAAAGTCTCAACATCAACAAGATTAATAGTAGTAGATTCTAACTCATAAAAAAATTAATAGGAACAAAGGGAGATGCCTTAAAAGTTAAAGTAGAGTGAGAAGGAGTATCATAAGAACAATTATCTTTAAATTGTACATCCCTTCCAACGAAGACTTCTTTCTTCTTTCTCTCTTCTTTGGATCGAACAAGAGGCATGGCTTTGATTCCTTTATATATCCTATAAATTTTCATTTGTGAATCTTAAGATATCATTTCTTTTTCCTCTCATCATGGACATGAACCCATGCATGACAATAAAAAATAATGATGTGAGCAACTCAAGTCTTTTGGCATCTCCAACTTTCTTCTAGAGTCATGTCCTCAAAAGTCATGTAGGAGTATGAATGCGAATATGGTAAGTGCATCAACCATGAGAATATGGTAAGTGCATAAAAATATGAGAATATGAATGCGAATATGGTAAGTGCATCAACCTATTTCTTTCACACGTCACATATCGTGCTATTTCTATCAAGGCCTTGTTTTTATGCTCCACTGAACCAATTTTAATGGGATGTAACGAATTATATGTTGACACAATATACCATATTGTTGACATAATGCCTCGAATTCTTAATATAATACTTTATATTATTATCCTAAGTATCTTAATGGTGTAACCAGATTGATTGTCAACAAGGGACTTGGAAAATTTAAAAAATTTCAAGAGCTTAACTTTTATTTATGTTTTAGAAAATAAACCCATGTGCGTCATGTAAAGTCACCAATAAAAGTAATGCATGTATCCAAAAATTAAGGCCTTCTCCATGCGACATAAAAAAAAATCACTATGCATAATATGAAAAAGTTTGTTTTCTCTCTATTATCACCTAGGTGAGGTTACCATTATTTTTTGAGCCCAAAGCACTTGCATGGCCAACTATATTTGAAACTAAGCCTTGTCTTCATAACTTTCACATTTTCAAGGGTTCCTTCACATTTATCCACATTTCTCTTAATTTTTTTTTAGTAGTAAGCATCTTTTGCAAATAACTAAAAAACTTGGTTTATCTTTTTTTTTTCGAACTTTGCTTCCAACTCAATTTCCAAATTGAGTCCAATTTCCCAATTGGGCTCCCTTTACACATGTTCGAGTGTTGACTTAGTCGATCTCCTAATTGGTTCTCTTTTGCACCTATTCAAGTGTTTCCTTGGATGATTACCATATTGGATCTTGTTATCACACAATCTTGCACCCTAGTGCAAAGCTCTCACAAGGTACAAAGGATGAGTGAAACATGGAAGTGTTGTCACTATCACCTAGACAACTACTTCCCTCCTTTTAGTGTTGGATAAACCCAACACAAAAGAGGCTTCCCCAGTAGTACCTAGGGTTCCTAAGGCAAGACAAGTCAAGTATAAGGTGACATATGTTACTACCCAATTACAACCAACTTATTACAATATGAGAGTTGAGAATTAAGTTGATTATTTAAGGTAAATTCCATTTTTAGGTTATGAGTTCTTTAGGGCCATTTTATGGGTTTTAGTATATGCTTATCAAATGTATTTCATTCCCAAAATATTTCACATCTGAAATATATTATTGGTTGTTATAAAACTTTCTTGAACATGTATATATTGCATAAATATACAAGTAATAAACAATAACAATTTTCAATTGTTAAAACATATTTTAAAGAGATGATTTCTAGGGCTAAAACCACAACTAAACCTAGAATATATGTAACTTGTTGAATCTGAAAATATTTAAAGGCACATAACAACCACAAAAAGTAAATTGCCCCACTCTGAAAATGCATAAATATGGACCAACAAGACACATTTTACAAGATAGATGATTTCCAACTCAAACACATGAAAAACTAGCAAAGACACATAGGATTTTATGGATGAAAATATAAATGCAAGCTATAAAATCCAGATTTACCCTAAAAAAAAAGTAAAAATTTTGATTTTGATTTTGATTTTGATTTTGATTTTATGATTGACTATAAAATGAATAGAATTGTACCTACTTGATTTATTGGGCATATGGGGTCAACTAAGGCTCTTCTTGAATACGTGTAAGAAAGACTAGGGTGATAGCTTAGGTTGTCCACTACAAACCTTAACAAATTGTCCTAGTGCCTTCCAAGCTTCAATATGATCAAGGGGAAGATCCTATACTAGAAATCCTATAATTGCTTTGAGAAGTGACATATCAAGAAGAGAGAAAGAGGTCGTACAACCAACACTATAGAAACAAAATCACACTTGCAACAATTCAAGATAAAATTCCACAAAGATTTAAAGAGACCACTTATTCATAAAATTGACTCACAAAACCATTTGATCCATGAAAATCCATTAATTGCAAAGCATCCAAAAGACAAAATCTCCTAGACAATACTCTAGCTAGCCATCCATAGCATAATTCAAGAATTCTAAAAAGACTTTTCTCCACAAGTTCTAGCAATGAAATACAATGAGAGGTGCTTCTCTTTTATAGATAAGAGATCTAAAAACCTTCTCAATATAAAATAATGTTCTCCTAGATCTAGCCTAGAAAATCATAAAACACCATTGCGTCCTCAACAAACCATGGAGATATGGTCAACAATGAGTAAAATATGAGGTTGTTTTGCTACCTATACAATGATATCCATGATACATGAGTAAATGAGTCAAAACATCCTCAAGAAGCAACTCAAATCAAGCAAAGTAAGCTCAACCACGAAGTTGTCCGCCTCAAATGTGTGCCATGTGTGGGTTGTGTAGGCTATGTGTAGGACCTAGAAGTGGATGCCTCACTCAAAAATCTCAAGATAAGGCATGTAGATTTTAACCTTGTACAATTATTTACTACAAACAGATTTTCAGTAAAAGAATAGAAAAGATACAATGGAAAATATACACATTACACAAATATTTTTCCCCTAGAAACCCAAACCGGGAAAACTAGCATATTCTACATTCATCCACATCATACATTGTTTAAAATACAATATACATATAGGAGCCAGTGGCATCCAAAACCCTAATCCAATGACCTAGATTAGTCAACAACCCTAACTCCTTAACCAGAAATTGAAAACCATCGGAAAAAACTATGTGTCGAAAAAATGCCCAACAATGGACACGAAAATCGAGGTGACACGTAAATAGAGGCAAAAAGGAGACAACTTTCCCGAGGAAAAAAAATTCGGGGGTGTTTCCCCCAAACCCCCCTGCGCCCCTGACGCAACGTAGCAGACACTAATTCTTGTCGTTCAAAGAATATAACACATACCCAACAATGCATGAAAAGGTATCCAAAGTGCAACATTCCCCTCAACATGTGGAATTATCTCATAAAAGGCCTCAACAACCTCCTCCATATGTGCAAATGGCCCCATCCAAGTGTGTAATGACCATGTCAACATCTCCCATGTAAGAACAACAATCCATGCAATGTACAACATCCAAGGAAAGGCTCATAGGACCCAAGGAAATCAAATATCCTAAGGTATGTGTCATAGATCCCAAAGAAATCATGGATCCTAATGTAGTACATGGATCTTCATGCGTGTACACAAATCCCAATGCAACATAAATAGTGAGTCATGTCAAAATGAAAATTTCATTAGGTAGAGAAACATTAAGTATCATCTTCTAACTTCACAATAACTCATAGAACTTATATGATTTTCCAAGTTAAAACATGATGTGGACAACTTCAACCCATATTACATGTGCAAACCCTAAGATAAGAAACAGTTCCTAGGATACTAAGTGAGGAGAATACATAGCGATATATGGTATGGCTTAGAGGGTAACTTCATAAATTGAATTGCATAGCTAGGTAAGGCTCATTAAAGATATCCATCCACATGAGCACCTTATAAAATGAGGGAGCATTTTTTTTACATTGAGTTACCATTTCCTCGACACTTTTTCTTACTACCCATTTCTTTCCTTTTTCTTTATTGATTAGTCCTTTTTCTTTATATATGCATTGTTAATCATAGGACTTTGGAGTAGTGGATTCATAGTGAAATATATATTTTAAGATGAGGATTTTCTCATGGAAATATGAAGCACTAACCTTTTATGACACATGACAACCAACCATGAGTGGGATAATGGAAATTGAGAAAGATGGAAACTGTTAAGTATGGATTGGGATATGGAAATGTTATAACTTCATGAGTCCCCAGTAGTACAACTCAACCCTAAAGTGACACCACTTAGATAAAATATGATTACAATCCACCATGGAAAAACAAGGAAAATAACACAAATTTAGAGCATTATGATTCATGTTAGACTTAAAAAATGATCACCACTTTCATGACAAGTAGTACATGAGACATTAACACCACACATGAGCAATGAAATGAAATATGACAATGTACAACATGCATATCAAGAATCTCTGGAAAAATTTCCATGGAAAAACATATATCTCATCTATGGCATTACTGACTATGATAATAACCACAAGTATAACAATATCCTCTAGTTACCCCTACATGTCAAGGGGTAATAGGTCCATTGTCCCAATTGGTCCACTTTCTCTCCTTGTAAATGTTTGATGGATCCAATTTCTAGATCGGGTTTGATTATTCCATCAGGTAAGTTTGATTGGAAACTTACTACTTTTAGCAGTTTTTCGGTTCCTGAACTTCCGGGGCCATTTTGAGGGCCTAAATGACATTTTTTCGTGATCTTGCACCTCATGGATAGGCAAAGGCTCTAATCCCCCCCTCCCTAAATGAAGATTCTCATCCATACATTTCCAACGATATACTGTGCACCCTAAATGGAGATCGTATGCAAAAGTTACGACCCCATGAAGTTGATGTACTAACTTACCCAGACGGGGCCCACATGACTTTTGGTGCTTCATCTCCTAGGGTTAGGTTTTTGGATGTCTAGGGTTTTGGAATTCATGTTTATTGTAATAAGTCCTTCAGAGCCTCATTGTACTCATCTTCTTATGAATGAGCATAGCCGTCACATCTCTTCTCAGAGAAAAGTTGCCACCATTCTAACAAGCTTGTTTTCAGTCTGCATTTTATAGTTTTCAACGTATTTCTTATTTAATAGAAACCAAGTTTTACTGTATCTTTATTACTGTTCAATATGTATCTATGTTAATATTATAAATCTGTGGTTTCATTTTGTTCCGCTCATAAATTTAGATCATCAGGACCCTTGCTGACTTCCTAAGTGTTCGCCCAACCCAATTTCAAAGTTCAAGCAAAATTCAAATGATTTTAACTTCAAATGAAAAGAAAAGGTCTATGCAACAAAGGTATAAGTGGGATGATGAGGAGAAGACATGTGGATGGGAATATCCATGTGGATAGTATCACCACTTTCCAAATGGATTTTGAGCAAGACAGGTGGCACTATGGGAGGAAGACACATGGAAAAGAATCTCCACACGAGCCAAGAATTTTCACAAGGGTCCTTGCTCATTTTTTGAGGTATTCATATAGGTTTATTTCTACATCAGTGTTGATTTCCCCATTAGGACCCTAGCTCAGTTCCTAAGTTTTCAATTTAATTGATTTCTAAATTGGGTCCACTGACTCCATTGGGACCCTTGCTCACTTCCTAAGTGTTCACTCGGCTAGATTTTAGAGTTCAAACAAAATTCAAAGGATTTTAACTTTTAAAGGAAAAAGATAAGGTCAATATAATGGAGGGAAAAATGGCATGATGAGGAGAATACATGTGAATAGGAATATCCACATGGAAAACATAACCATTTTCCACATGAAGTTCATGAGAGATAGGTGGAACTATAGGAATGAAACACATGGACAAGAATCTCCACATGGACATGAATCTCCACATAAGAAAATAATATTTCCCAGGTCCCTTAACATTTTTTGAGGTGTTCACAATGCTTTCAAATTGGGCTTGATGCCCCCATATGGTCCCTTGCTCACTTTGCCAATTTACAAATTGGGTTCGATGACTCCATTGGGACCTTTGTGCACTATTCGAACCATTCACCATGGTTGATTTCCACATTGGGCATGTTGCCTCCATCATGCCCCTTGTTCACTATTCGAACTATTTCTCTTTCCCTATTTCATAGTTTGAACGCATTCAAAGGCACTTAGCTACACAAGAAAGTGAACATCTATACTCCAAAGGGATATGTGCCCCTATGAGAAGAAGAAATCTAGGTGGGGACCTCCATGTAGGCAGTGTAACTATTCACAATATGAAGTTCTCATGCATGCCTCTGATTTTGTGGGATTTGGAAAGAGTGGGGGGGATAAGCATGAGCTAACTAGAAGTTTGGTTAAAACAACCCATGAAATTAAAGGACTAATTGATATTAGTAGGCTCAAGGCACCTTTGGAACCAAATATTGGGTGCACACATTTTCCCTAGCAGTGTATAAATGAAAATATTTGACACTTTTACATAGGAGGTTATTCATTTTGAGAGCTTAAATTTTTACGGCTAAAGAGGGGAAAAAAATATTGAAGCCATTAGGAATTGAATATCTACCTTGGGCATCACATATTTTCAGCAATATATGGCTTTCTCTTCCTTCCACTTCGCATCTCGTTCACTTTCATTCTAATTGTAAGCATTATTTGGGTAACAACCTCTATAGAGGAGAAAAGTAAATCCCATGAAAATATTCTTTGTAATCCCAACCCCTAGCACATTCTTAGTCTAATATAATAGTTGTTTCAGATTTGAGACTTCTATAGTCCCCAACACTGAAACTATTGTTTGTTTAATGAATTGTTGGATTAATTGTGAAATTCAGACCAAGGTTGTAGTCATTAATTAATAATTAATTCAAGAAATTTATGTTGTTTTTCTCTTCTCTGTTTCATGTCTTATATAATGCTAAGTAAGATAATGGATTTATGCTTTCCTTTCCCATTGGTTTTATATCTGGTAAATGCATGCTAGGAAAGTAGTTTTGCCTCCTCCTATTCCCATATTTGTTTTCTCTGAGTTATTTTCCTAGCTTAACTAGATCTTGGTGCCTATATTTTAGAAGATTTTTCCTATGATTGGAATCCTAGCAAGACCCCCGACTTGGTTGGCCCCCTTTTGAATTTCTTCCAAACTAAAACTCAACACTTGATTCGTGTTTGAAATCCATAGTAGAGATTAACTCCAAGCACCATTTTCTTAGTTATAAATCTAGTTTGATATTAATCTATTAAATAGGTTGTCCTTGAGTGATAGACAAGGACTTGCCTTAGGAAATAATCAGGGTACCCCCCTCTAGCCTAAGAACTGGCCTGAAGGCCTAGAGTGGCATAGGAAGGTGCATATTGCACATTATGCCTTGACATTTGTCCCCTCTGTGAGAGACATGGGACAACTTTAGGGATGAAAATATCCAAGATTTTCCTTCTTAAAATATTTCCTTGTGATTTTTCCCTAATACACAACCAACAATAAAAACAATTTTAGAAGTCAATGAAGGCAAACCATGAACATAATTAAATTATGAAATCACTTGAATACTTTTGTAAATCAAATTTCCAAGAATTTTTTGCAAAAGAAAAACTTGGTGCAATGCCATAAATTAATCCACATCCTTGCTTGTTACAATCTCATCAACCATAGCATAGCTCACTAGAAGCTCAAAGACAAACTCAAGATGCATATGATAACAAAAAGAAATAACCATCATAA